>JAHWFO010074475.1:37263-60067 GCA_023313115.1 Rhysida immarginata | reverse complement strand
ATTTATTTATTTTTGCATTTATTGTTGTTGCTTCTTTACATCTACACAGACACCTGAGTTTAGATAAGTAAGTAGTTTGAGTATAATAAGGAGGACTAAGTTTAGTGTGAAAGATAGAGAGATAAACAGAATTTGGATTTTAAATTATTTATTGTGGCGAAACCGTGTTAGATGGACTGCCCTTATAATAAGCTGCCTTTAATTTCTTGCTGTTTCGAGATACTATACATGTATAATATTCTGTATAAGATTAAGACAACTAAAGTAAAAAAGAGAAAACACTTTTCCACAAGAATTCTTGTGGAAAAATGTAATCTCTTTTTTACTTTAGATTATTATATCTATAGTTTCTGGTAAATTGTCTTAACTATGTTAAGACCATTGTTTACCTTTGAATAGCAAATATTTATGGTTCTCGTTTGTTCGGTTTCAGCCAAGAATCCAGCATGTGCGTCCAATCCTTGCAAAAACGGAGCAACATGCGTGAATGTTGCCGACGCTTTTTCGTGCATTTGCAAAGAAGGGTTCGAAGGGCCTACATGTGACTACAGTGAGTTTCTTAATCGAAAAACGATCCTTTGAAAAATTCGTCAAACTTTTTTTATATATACATTTTTCTGATCATTCTTTGTTTGTTCCAGACATCAACGACTGTAACCCTTATCCATGTTACAATGGCGGTAAGTGCATCGACGGTGTCAACTGGTTCTTGTGCGAATGCGCCAAGGGCTTCGCCGGCCCCGATTGCCGAATCAACATCAACGAATGTGCCTCCTCACCGTGCACTTATGGTAGCACGTGCATCGATGGCATTGGTGAATTCCACTGCGTTTGCCCTCCAGGAAAGTCCGGCAACTTATGTCAACATGGTAAGAACATTCCAGCCAACAAGATTTTATATAATCGAAATTCGAAATTAAAGAAACGACACTTATATCTTATTGTTTTCTTCCTCTTCAAGATATCCCCAAAAGCCTAACTAATGTGAATCAAGCCTGTTTGTGGAAGGGACGGATTTATCCCGATGGAAATCGGTGGACTAACGACTGTAACAAATGCTTCTGTGACAATGGAAGTATCCAGTGCAGTCAGGTGAGCAATATAGAAGAAATTAACTTAATGATGTTGGGCAATCAACTCATGGCTTTAAGATGTTTAATTGAACTGTTTTAATATTGTTCTTTGTCCCGACAGCTTTGGTGTGGCAATGCCAATTGTGCGGCTTTCAGTGACGGAGGGAAGTCGTCCGCAGTTTGCGACCCGGACCACGTATGCACTGCAGCGCCCGAGCGATACTGCTTCTCCCCGCCGTGCAAACCGTGGGGCGAGTGCCGTTCCAAATATTCACCCGACTTCGTACGGCCTCGTACACCGTCCACGGAGCAGAGTGCCGAGACTAAGATCGTCTTACTCTTCAAGAAGGCTCTTCTGCCCAAGGTAAGTGGAAAATCTCAGGAACAAGTATTCCAGTAGGAATTTTATCGAAATGTGAATAGTTGTTAGCGAGCGAAAAATATTTAGGTAGTTTATTTTTATTCTTTTAGGGTACCTCGGTCTTTACGTTGTGCTCTGAAATAAGACAATTGCCCGCCTTGCTCAACTCATCCACAACATTGTACGTTTTTTGCGACCTCAAGGAAGGATACGAAGACAGCTTGGAAGTGAGACTAGTGAGTGAAGTTTTTATATTTTAAAATTATCATTTTTTTCAACTTCGCAAAAAAAAAAGTTCTTTAACATTATTTGTACTGATTTCAAAAATTATTTATTCAGTTCGCAAACGAATCCGCGGACGGATGGCCTGCGGCAGAAATAGCGAGGCGAGTGGTGGACACCCTGCGTCGCAAGGCCACAAATAGTTCAGCACTTAACGCTGTTGCTGAAGTCCAGGTGGAAGAGGCGCCGCTCACTAGGCAATCAAAGAGTAAGTACAAATTTAAATAAATTGTAATGGTGGGTAATTGTAAAACTGTACTTTAGCACAGGCCTACCACCAGGTCATAAAACGGATTCAAAAAAGAAATTTTTTTTCTGTTGGGGAGGGGAGGGGAGGCGGAGGGTTGGGGGTCCTTAAAAGCTTAACTACTCGAAAATGGCTCTTCGCAGCCAAACAGTTTCTTTTCAAAAAAGGTTCGTCTCAAAGGTTCATTTTTATTGTTTGGGTCGACGAAATGAATGCTTCTGCCATTTCTTCATTTTTAGAAAAAAAAAAAAAAAAAAATTATGTAAAAAGTCTTATGCCATTTCCATGAAAAATGTGTCAATGCATAGTTTAAGTACGAATTAATTTTTTTTTATTAAAAAAAAGAAAATTCTGTCGGGGGGAGGGGTCGTTAATAACTCCAAACAAGTCATTTACAAAAATTCGCCTCAATGAGAGGAGTCCGTACATGTCGAGTTTATTGACTTGATTCACTACAGCCATTTTTTTAATTTTTCGAAAAAAAAATTAATACTTGTAAAAAAGCTTATCCAAATAGACAAAAAATACGCCAAGGCACAATTTAAGGTACCCTCTAGGTATGTGTAAATTTTATTCTGTTCTGCTATTTGCCGTTCACGTACAGACGGAAATTTTTTTTTTCAAAATTTCAACATATCTTTCGAATCATGAGTTTTTAGATCGATTTCAAAAAAAAAAAAATTGAGTTTCAGAAACTAACACAGGCCAAAAAAAAAAAAAATACTCTTTATCGTTAGAGAGATTTCTCGCATAAAATTCCGTGTCAGAATTCTGAGATAGATGGTAACGATGCAAGACGAGCAAAGAATTCCACTCCGATGCTCTAGTCTCAAGACGAGCAAGGAGCGAAAGCATCATTACAGTGGGTGGGATGCTGGATGAAGGGGTTCTTTTCTCTGGTTCTTAGTGGTATGTTCTTTTAATTAAATGCACTTCATGCTTTTATTTTAATTATTTCGTGGACAACTATTTCACACCGAACACTGGAATAATTTCATTAGTCTTAAGGAAATTTGTCCTTTGCTACCCTGAGTGCTGGAATAGAGATCTCTATCTCTATATGACTTTGACGAAACCAATCCTGCAATCCAAAATATTTTTTTTATTGTACGGTATAAAACTATTATTTAGGAAAGAGGGACTATATACAACCTCTGACAATTAAGTTCGGTGAATGACGTCACGCCCTAATCTGTGCGAGCTTTACGCGAGTAACAATGCATGTGAATACAAGCACATGCATACTCTTTGTTTATATGTAAGAAGAGTTAACTTCCTTTTCTGTATGACTGTAGATGACCAGAGGCCAAAACGCATCAGTCGATATTATACAGGATTATTTAAAAGTCCGTAAAACATTTCAAAAATTCATTGCAAATAAAGAATGCATTGGATAATAAATTTCATTATACTGGCATAGAGGAAAACTCTCCAATTTTCTTAGGATATTTCACAGATGCTCAATGCGCTCACCTTTGGCGTTAAGGCAGACATCTAGGCGATAATCCATCTCATACTATACGCGTGTCAACATATCACGATCAACTAGATCCACAGTTGCGAAGATCTATAAAAAAAAAAAAAAGGTTATTGGTTACTGGGTTCCCCCACAAAAGAGGCAGCATCTTTTCCTTTGCCTCCTATCCCGAAGGCCATATTTGCTATTAGTTTTTTTTTTTTAATTTGGAGTTTCCTCTCTATTACTGTAAGATTTACTATAAACCAATGCTTAGTTTATTTCTTACGAATTTTTGAAATGCTTCACGTACTTATGAATAACCCTGTATAATAAAATTGTATTAGTTCTCTAGCCCCTTTTTCCTAAATAATAAATTCATTTTCATTTTTCTCTCCGTTCCATGATTAAGTCCGCTATTGTTTCTAGACAAAATTTTTAATTTTAATATAAAAAGTTTCTAAAAATTCTAACTATTTTAGTTTCATAATCTTATATTTATTGTACGATCCGAAACTTCGTTTCTTACTTTTTATCTCGTATACTACCGCAATCTGAAAATTAAATTTTATTTAATTTCCATAAATAGACAAGTTACAATTTTAGTTCATGTAAAAAAAAAAAAAAAAAAAAAAAAAAAAAAAAAAAAAAAAAAAAAAAAGTTACTACTGTAACGCAGAGCCTGAAAGCACTGAAACTCAGACAGTTCATAGTTTCAAGCACACTCTCGTAATAGCGTCTGATGCGAAGCCATCTAGCGGCTACCTTCGAAAACTGTGTAAAGGTAGCTTGAAGCTCAATGCTTCACTGCAATGAGGGTCTCTGCTTCACTGCTAACAGGGTTAGGCTCAAATATTTACATACATCGATAAAATTTGTTTTCACTGGCAAGATAAAAATGGAGTTATTAGCTTCGGAGCGCCTTTCCACTGTTTCTCAATAGTCTGCTAACTCTCCATTATCTCCAGTTACTTTTCATTTTTAAAGAGCTCCAAGAAAATGTTAACTTCTAATGACTATCAATTCTAAGAAAAGCCATAACGGCAGGAATTCTATGTATTGTTGCCATTTATAGTCTCTTTGAACAAAAACGCCTCATTGGAAGGGGCTTTTTTTTTTCCTCTCCTTATCTGTAAGAGATCATAGACTTAAAGATTTTTTAAAATACTTTTAAGTTTTTTTTGATGTTTTTTTTCACATATTAAAAATTTCCTTTTTTTTTTCTTGTAGACAATTCCAATGTAGTTGTCATCATCTGTTTGCCGCTGGTCATTGCCGTGCTTCTTGGGTTGCTGGTTCTCTTCCTGTGGCATAACCGTCGCAAGCTGAAGAAATCGTACGGCGGGATGGTTGGCGGCGGTGTTGGAGGAGGCGGAGAGACGGCGCAGTCGGACGCTAAGTCCAACAACCAGAACGAAGAGAACTTGCGCCGCTATTGCAATCCTTTGAATATGAAGGGTTGCACTATGGCCACGAGCGACTCGACCGAGATGCTCGAGATCAGCTTCGACGAGAAGACCGTCGACCAGATCCCCAACGGGATCTACAAAGTGCAATCGCCCGAGTTCCATAAAAACACGAACGTCTTGCCTTCCAATGGTCTTCCAAAGAAAAACTGTGAGAAAGAATTGAACCTCAAGAAGGTTCAGGACAATACGCTGCAAAGGACAGCTTTAGACAAAGAAGTGATAGTGTAGCTAAGTGTGTTCCCTAGAAGAATCTCGAGGTGGTCTTCCAACTTTGTAGAACCCTCTCCCGTGAGGGTTTCTCTTCCGAGTTTGGTGCCAGCGGCTGTGCAATAGTGGCAGCTAATGAAGAAGGCGATGACGAATTCAAGAAAGGCAACAAGCCCTTCGCGCCAAGGAATAATGGCGATGCCAATTTGAAAATAAATTAACCAAAGTGATGTTATGCCACGTTTTACAATTATGAAGTGGTTTCAATAAAAACACTCGGATAAAGAATCCGAGTATTTTCGTTGTTCCTCTACTGGACTAGAGAGGAACACGGTCCTGATATAAGACACTCTTCATTTTTTTCCTGTGTAAATAGAGTTAATTTATTTTATTTTTACTGCCTCCCCTTTCCTCCTTTCCCAGGACTACTTGGTTCATCGCAGTACTTAATTTCTCTTTTGTTTTTATTACTCTCAGTGGTTTGTCATTCTCAGCTTCGGAAATATGAAGATATTTATCGTGTTGTTCTGCTCATAGACTGAATGTCGACAGAGACAGGAACAATTGTAATTCGTCAGTCTCTTATCTCACTTCCCCCTTCCCCCTTTCCCAAATGGACGACAGAGGAACAAAAACTCGACAATGTTTTGTATATATATAGAGGCGTGAATGAATGGAGCTGTACATATCGTATATAGAAAAATATTCGAAAGTATGCGAGCCAAATGCTTAACGTGTATATTTGAGATAATTTATATGGAAACAAATCTAAGGATTAAAATAAAAAACAACAACCAGAAAATCAGAATTAGCAATGCTTTCATCCCCTTCCCCTTCACACTCCAAACTCACAGGCACTCATCGAGTATATATTTTTACTCCTAAATTCAAAATAAACAGTTTTTTTGTTTTTTTTTTCACTGCTTTTCCATCCTTGATGTAATCAGCATTCCATCAACATAGATCCACGAAAATGTATTTTTGATTCATTTACTTTGAGAGTCGAAGCAGTGAGTTTTAACGTGGAAGTATTTTGTTTTCGCCTTCCCTAGACCAAATATGAAGTGTAAATGAAGAGGTATTCAACGGAGAAGTTCTTGCCCAGGAAAACCCATTCTGTCTTCCTTTGTATCTCATCTTGTACACAGAATCAGATGCGAGTCAAACTCAACCGGTTCACACTTCTTCTATTACCCACCAGAGAGGGTTACTCCCGTTTGGATTAAAATGGCGGACAACGAACTCTTTCCCTCGGAAAAATTTTAAAAAATTATACCATTATACAGTGAAGAGGAAAATGGAAGAATTGGACAAATAACCCATTCCCACAACCCCTTTCTCATCTTCTTATAAACTCTAGTTCATAATTTCGCCATTTCCTTTAATTTGATCGATCACTCTAGCCACGTGTGTTCAGTTTTGTTCGCTTTTAATTTTTTTGTACAATCCAAAAAAATTCATCAATTTTTGTGTCGTTTTTATTTATTTTATTTTTTTTTTAAATTTTTAATGAAAAAATAATGAAAATGCAAATCGAGTCTTTCATCGTTTGCTAAGGGTCAAAACCTAGAATTCGAAAGAAAATTTATGAAAATAAACTTTTGATCTTAACTCTTAAGTTTTCGATAGCACAACAAATGAAGATATTTTTTTTAACTTCTCCTTTTGGAAAGGTGCAATTTTTCTCCCTTACTTTTAATTTAATGTAAAATATTTCATCCCTTCGTAGATATGTATAGATTATTTTCTTTTTTTTAATTTTAGTTTCCTTATTTTTTTTTTTTCCTAAGTTAAAAAGAAATTTCAATTTAAGGTCATGATCGTCGTATATTTCAAGAGGAAATTCTTGCATTTCTCTTTTTTTATGTACATAAATTTCTATATATATATATATAAGTTTAATTTTTTATAAATTTCATTTGTTAATTAAAAATTCACCTAAGATCAATCAAAGCATCATGTGAAAATTTTGTTTCTGTTCACTTTTTTTTTTATGGCCAAATGTAATCCTCAAGAAGGAGAAACGTGTGCATATTTTCTTTTGGAGTACATATTTCTGTATAGGTGAAACCGACTGCTCACTTTTCAAAGTTGAAAAAAGAAAAATGGAACAATTTTTGTTTATTTCCAAAAAAAAAATAAGACTTTCGAAGTCTGGTGATAGTCTCGTGCCTCAAGCACCGCACGTGCACGTTTTATAAGAAATATTTAAAATAATTTTTATATAAAAATAAAAATACGTTTATAAAAAAAAATGCCTGTAGTTATTTTTTGGAATTTATAATGCACTGAATAACTTAACAAATTTAAATAAAGAAATTTCAATCTTCATATAAAGGGAAGAACCGACAAAAAAATTTTTTTAATTATTCTAGAATAAAAAAAAAAATTCTTTTTGTTAAAAATATGTTTTAAACTTAATTGAAATTCTTAATAATATTCGACTTTTCCTGATTCTTACGAAAAACGCGAATCTTTACTCAAACTTTTAATGCAATAATAAATACAAGTAAATAATTATTTTTTCATAATTTTATCGATTAATGAGATAAATAAAGACTATTTTTTTGGCCTTAAAAAAAAATGAAGATAAACTGATTATTTTTCCTTCTTTAATCTTCACTATACAGAGTGTTCAAAAATTCTGGTAAAATAGCAGATATCTCAAAGCTGCCAGGTAGGCGAGATCTGATGAGTGTGGTTTATAAGTAATAGTCACTCACGGTCAGCTTGGGCTGGTCAGGCTGACTAAGATTTCTAACACATTTAAGTTGCAGTGAAGCACACCATTGGGAATCTTCTTTCCTTGAGTGACTCTTTCTACGCTCATTTTCTTAAAATCTTTCAAGGGGAAGTGTGTGATTAAAAATTGGTTTTAGACTAATGTGGTATTGCTCTACAGAGTAGCAATTGGAAATCTTTCTCTATCTTTAATAGTTTTCGAGTTAGCAAATGGATAACCTTAAATTTGGGGGTCAAAGTCAAATTTGAGCGCGGCAATGAATTCCCCACTCTCTTATTACAATAAACATAAGGCCGCTCAATAAAAGAAATGAATTCTGCAAAGGAATTTTTATTTCCTTAAATTCCAAGATGCTGATCAGTAGGAGAGGTAGTTTATAATTGATTAATACAGTACAGTTAATTCTAATCAATTTGTATAATAATCAATTATATATTATTAATTAGTCTTGGAAATATTTCGTCCGGTGTCTTGGAAGTAAGCGAAGGCTTTTCCTTATTCTCACATTGCAACTTGTCGAAAAAGCGCGCCTCTTTGCTCAAACTTTTATTGCTTACGATAATTGGGAAAGAATTCCTGAAGTGGGCCCCTCAAAAATAAACATGTCGTGATATGTAAAACTTTTATTAGAATTTGATAGCATTTAATGGAGTATTAAAATTCCCATTTTTTTTGAAAAATTTCCATTTGTTAAAAAGTTATAAACAAATACATTTTACAAAAAAAAAAAATTAATAAAGAAATTAATATTTTTTAATGTTCTCGATCGATTTCAACAATTTTGAAAACACACATTGAATCTGTATTTATTAACTATTTAAAATTTGAAAAAAAAAAATTTGGTAATCTTTGTTTTTACATGAATGCCACTAGGCTGCCAGTAACTCTTCATCCTTATGCAATTTATTACAACAAAACTAATGAAATAAAAATTTCGTGATAGTATCGGAAAATTTACAACGTAATTCTGTTGCAGTAAATTTATTCAATTGCAACTGAGTTGACTATTTGAAAAATAATTTCGGCTTACAAAATGTTAACAAAATATTTTATTTTTCCGACGGTACTGGTTCTCAGTACAAAATTCGAAGTCTATATTTTTAAAAAATGATTTCGTCCATTCATATAAATCTTTCGATGAAGTAATACGTTATAGTTTTGCGTGCATGCCTTTTGACAGTACCTCCGAGGCCATCGCCATGGGAAGTCGCGAAAAAGTTCCACTCTGCTTCTACATCATGATCTTTATGATAAAGTACGAGGGGCATACTGAAAGAAATGAGCAACATTAAAAAAATAAAAAAAAAAAGGTTAATAATTACGATACACAGAATACATCATTTCAAACTATAAACTTTTGTCTATTTCTCAACATAATCTTCATTCCTTTGGACACATTTTTCCTACCATTGTGGAAGTTTGAAAATCCCTTGACGGTAGAAGTCCATTCCAGCTCGCCAAAGGCACTGACGCATTGCTCTCTTCACGTCCTCGTCTGTCGCATAGCGCTGGCCTCTCATCTGCCCTTTCACAAAACCAAAAAGATGGTAGTCGGAAGGTGCCAAGTCTGGACTGTTTGGAGGATGCGGCAGAGCTTCCCATCCAAAGTTTTGAATGTTCTCGCTGGTGAATCGTGCCATTTTTCAACTCCTTGCTAAAAGGTAATGACGTCACAGTGCCAGCACGTATTCACGAAAGTCTGACGATTGCGATTAATGAAAAAATGTTGCTCGCGACTTTCAGTATGCCCCTCGTAAACTGGTGAAGTTTGACTTGTATTTCTTTATAACTTTTTAACAAATGGAAATTTTTAAAAAAACATTTTGGGAATTTTAATACTTCGTTAAGTACTACCAAATTATTATAAAAGTCTTAAATTTCATGACCTATTTGTTTTTGAGGGGCCCACTTCAGGAATTCTTACCCAATTGCTTTTATATACAATTGTTTACGATAATTGTTTCATCTTAATTCTATCGATTAACGGGATAAATAAAGACTAAATATTTCTATTTTTGCTTTCTTAGTGGAGGACTAAACATGGGTGTGTAGACCTCGAGACGGCAATGGACTTTCATTTCATCAACCTTTTTCTTTTTTTTTTCTTAACGTACGAGTACCACAATAAGAACGCACCTGTAAGAATTGCTATTCCCTCCACACCGTTCTTCTCAGTATGAATGTGTAGACCCAACCACAATGATGACTTTGAATCTCTCTCCCCTTTCTTATTCTCAATGTCAGAGCACCACGATACGATGATGAAGACCTCAACGCGGTGATGGACTTCGATTTCATCAAACTCTTTTCTTAGTGTCCACATACAATGATATCACAGTGTAGACTTGCATATGAGGCATTGCTGTTTACTATCTCTTTCTTCTTCTCGAAGTCAGACTGCCACGATAGGAATGGATAGACTCCACCATGGTGATGGACTTCGAATCTCTTCCCCTTTCTACTTCTCAATGTCCGAGCAGCACGATACGTGTATGTGGTAAGACCTCACAACTTTGATGGACAAAAATTCTTTCCACCTTTCTTCTTCTGAATGTCCTAGTGTAACAATTGGAGGGTGGAGACCTCACAACTCCGATGCCCCCAATCCTTTCTTCTATTGGATATTCAAGCACCACGATACGAGTATTTAGAACTCACCCCGGCGATGTAGTTTGAGAGAGGAGATCTCACAACTGTGTTGGACTTCGATTGACTCTCTGTTTACTCTCAGTGTCCATGTAGAACGATAGGAGGGGGAGACCTCACTCCGCGCGGCGATACATTTGTGTAAACATGATAACTGTGATAGCCTTGCATTACCTCCACCTTTGTTCTTCTCTATGTCCATATGCAACAATTTCAGAGTATAAACCTCATGACTGCGATAGACTTCAAATGCCTTCCCGTTTACTCTCGATGTCCAGAGTGCTTCGATTCTCTCCACTTTTTTTCTTCACGATTTCAATGGGTCATGATAAGAGGATGCAGATCCGACCATGGTTATGGACTTCGATTCCATTAGCTTTTCTTATTCTGAATATCTGAGTGATACGATAGGAAAGTGTAGACCTGATCACTAAGTGTTGAGCGATACCCGATACTCGATACTTCGTTTGAAATATCGAGTATCACGTGATGTTTTTTAGATTCCTTAATTCTGGGCTGATTTTTTTAGTTCACTTAAAAATCCTTTAAAATATTGGCAGGTTCATGAAGAAAATATGATACCACAGCAGTAAAATATTTTGTGTAAGTGCAAGATCTATGCTTCTGAACGCACATTTAGTAAAGCTGGAGAGTCAATCTCAAAAAAAGATCAAGATTAAACCCAAAAAATGTAGATAAATTTCTATTCATAAATTTAATGTATAAAATGAATGAGGATAAATAAAAATGTAAAAGTAATGTCTTTTTTCTTTTTTTTTGGTATCGAATGTCGGTAATTGGTATCGATGGTATCGAGTATCGAGTACTTCATTTGAGTATTGCTCAACAATACTGATCACGTCGAAGGCTTCGATTCCCTTCGATCATCTTTGCTCTCTTTGATTTCCGAGTGCAATTATTGCAGGGTGTAGACCTCACGATTGCGATGAAATTCAAATGCCCTCCCGTTGACTCTACATCACGACAGGAAGGTGAAGACCTCATCGCTGAGACTTCAATTCACTCCATTGATGTTCTTCTCGATGTCCGTGTGCAGCAACTGAAGGGTGTAGACTTCACCAGTGCGATGGATTTCCTTCTTTCATATTCTAGGGTAATGACCGAAAGAGTGCGATCGCGGGTACAAGCGGCCGAAATGAGATTTCTGAGAGGTGTGGCAGATGTTACCCTTAGTGTACAGCAGCACAATAAGGGAATCTTTAGGTGTTGAGCCGCTACTTCTCCGCATTGAGAGATCTCAGTTGCGCTGGTATGGCCACGTGATAGGTAAGGATGCCGCAAACTAGTCTTCCTAGGCAGTTGTTATTTTCCAAGCCGGTGGGTAAGAGACCAAGGGGTCGGCCTAGAACCAGGTGGCTAGACTACATGGAGAATCTGGGTTTTCAGTCGCTTGGATATTACCAGGGAGGACATGCGCCTGATGGCGGAAGATCGCGATCGCTGGAGATCCTCCATAGGGCTGCTGCCCCCGCGACCCTGACGGATAAGCGGGTTTGAAAAGTAAGTAAGTAAGTATATTCTAGGTATCCCACTGCCACTATTGGAGGGTGTACACTTGAGCATGGCGAAAAGCGTTGATTCCCTTCACCTTTGTTATTTTTGATGTCAGAGTGCAACAATTCCAGGCTGTAGATCTCACGACTCTGATGGATTTCAAATGCCTCATCGTTTCATTTCATTTCATTTCATTCAGGATGAAATCCACCTGAAATAAAACCAAAATTAAAGAAATTACTCAATGATCTTTTATATGTTTCAAAATTAATTCTACGGAACCTCAACGATTTACATTACAAATTTAATATAGGTAAAACAAGTAAAAAAAAATAAAAAAAAAATTGACGTAATAAACAGGAAATTTTTAATCATTCCCAGAAACAAACTGGAATTGTGATTGGTAAAATCTAATGGGCTCCTCAGAGTTAGAATTTGAAAATTTTCTCACGGCCTACATTGGTCATAAAATTCTCGTTTTTTCTAAGTAATATGGTTCATATGATCTAATATTACGTCTGATGGCCCTAAGATAAGGGCTTCTCCGAGTTTAGAACATCAAAAACTTGATCCAATTGTCTACAAAGTCGAAAATACCATTAAATAAACTAAATATTTAAGGTTTTTCCTTAAAAATATAGTTGATTAGGCCTAAAGCCCAAAATACGGGCTAGAACGAGCTAAAATATTTTTCAAAATTTTCCCACGGTCTTCAGAGTCATCTATTGGTCATAAAATTCATTAAATAAATAAAAATCATGTTTACCATTTCCTAGGGTAATATTTAATATTATTAAATAATATCTGGGCATTGAGCAAGTAGTGGTAAAATATTTGGTGGCTAAGTTCATGTTATTCAGTATTTAGTGATTTAGGACTTGGTTTTATTTCTCTATCGTTCGTGTATTTTCAAAAATTTAATACTTTTTTTTATTTTATTTTTCAGGTTGCTCATGAAGCGTCCGTTTGGAACGAATAGAAATAGGAATAATTGAAAAATCCCAATAAAGCAGAGTTTCTCAAATGTTAAGAGATTTCGTAGCTGCATTCTTTTATTTTTTTGATATTATGCCATAAGGTTCAGACTGCCCAGGACAAGTTCGCTCCGCCCAAATATACGCCCTGTCAGATTCTTTAGTAATCTCGCCTTATTTTTTTTTAATATTTTATTAATGATGAGGCAGTAAGAAAAAATTTTCATTGATTAAATATAGATCCTTATATATATATATTGGTCTAGTCTTTTATTAATAAATAGAGGAAATAAAAATAAATTTCTATTTTATCCCATGAATAAACTCTGAAATAAAAACTGAACTTTGGGAGACATCGAGGAAATAAAGGGGAGAAGTATTTTAAAAAATAAAGTTGGTAATGAGAAAAGAAGGAGATGTAGGCGATATAAAAATACCCTCGATCCCAGACTTTATATACCCTCAAACCCAGATCAATATACCCTCGATCCCAGACTACCACCCCCCATTAAAATACTATACAATTTACTATGGGAAAAGGGGAAAATAGCCTCGAACCCCCTACACTCCGCCCTTGGTTTCGCTTGACCAGGGCCAACTTACCTTAAGTTTCGCTAGGGGGCATCATTATTTTTGAGGTAAATTTAAGAGAAACACGGAAGCCATTCGCTCTGGAGCCCAATGCCTTTGATCTGTAGATTGACTGTTATTTTATCAAGTAATATTTTTTAATGTACGAATATGATTTCAGATCGTAAATAAATGTAAGTAAACCTGATTATTGTTATTTAACTAGCGAGAGAAAAATAACTTAACATCCGTGACACTAATAAAAAATATAATTACGAGGTACCATAGATTGAATAAAATTTCTTTATTTACTTATTTATTAAAATTACAGTTGTCGAATTATTAAGAAAATTGCTGTATTCTTCTCTTATTTTCTCTAAACGTGTGGCGGTCAGTTAATCCTTCGATAATGTTGAGCTACAAAATGCGACTCGTTGAGGATTTCTTTGGAGATACCATGTAAAAGAAACGTGCGGCTATCACCAGAAATCTAAGGAGAAGCAAATATAAAAAAATATTTAACACAATGACATTTAAATGATAAAAATAAACCCACCTAAATTCAAACTTAACCATACAATAAAATAAGTTTAAAGAAAACTAAATTTTAATAAAATGCTTTATAAACCTTTACTTTTCTCTTTATTGCCAAAAAAACAGGTCAATAATATTAAGCTAGCAATTCACTAACTCAATTTGATAATATAGTGATCCACTGCCATTTAAAATCATGGTGGCAAAGATAAATTAATTTACTTGAGAACATCAAGTGCTCTCCTTTATAAATGCTAAACTGGACACACGCATCTTTTTTATGTTGAACACCACATAGCTAAGAATAACACTGTGTAACAATTTTTCTCCATGGAGAACAAATGTCATTTTCCAATTGCCATTGCTTAAAAGATTCCCCTGAAAATGGCTAGAACCAATTTTGCTTTTGTGACCAAGAAAGTGGTATTTTGAAATTTACCCAATGCCATTAAGAAAACTGTTAGGTGAAATAACAACTACTGAATGTACTTAATGTAAAGTTGCAGAAAAAAATGAATGCAACTTAGGTAAACGGCTAATTTATCCGAGACTTACAATAACAATGTAAATGACTTAAGCAAACCATCCTGCCTTCCTCCTTCAATATCCTTTCATTTTCCTTAAATTTATCAGGATGAGTATCAAGGACGCAGATTTTAATCCTACAGCCCTTTCCAACAGAGCTCTTTGGCAGAATTTCAACCACCAACACATATCAATCAGCAAAAGCAACGAAACCACAAATCCACAACAGATAATTTTTAATGCCTCAGATGTACATTTCGGGGTCTACGATCCCTTCATCAGTGAGTGATTAACAATCCAAGAACATGGAATTTATAAGGAAATACAGCATAGAGCAGCTAATTACAAAATTACAACAACCAAACTCAGAAAAGAAAGCAACCAATCCAGCTATTCCAGGGTGAATACACAAAACGAACACAACAAGAATAAAAATAAAAAATAAACAGTTAAAAGAGCCCTCTGCCAATAGAAGCCCCGTTACTTTACAGTAAACTTTGAGAAGGGTAGCCAATCTGCTACTGGCATCAGGTCATCATTACTATTCAATAACTGATTAGTTGCCTTGTTTTTAATAATTTCCATAGACTCTATAAAAATATAACAATCTGGTATTTTTACACGTGAAATCAGATGTATAATTATGTTTAAAATAGATATATTTCAAGTTACTCATTTGTGTAAAAATACCAGATTGTTATATTATTTAGAATCTATGGAAATTGTGAAAAACACGGCAGCTAATCAATTACATGTACTGAACAATGATGATGGCCTGATGCCAGTAGCAGATTTAGAGGGATAGCCACAGTGTATTGTAAAGTAACGGGGCTCATATAGGAGGAGTGGGCTCTTTTCATCGTTGTTTTTTTTATTTTTATTCTTGTTGTGTTCGTTTTGCGTATTTATCTGAAATAGCTGGATTTGATTGCTTTCTTTTCTGAGTTTGGTTGTTGTAATTTTGTAATTAGTTGTTCTATGCTGCATTTCTTTATAAATTCCGTCTTCTTGGATTGTTAATCACTCACTGATGAAGGGATCGTAGACCCTGAAATGTACATCTGAGGCATTAAAGATTATATATTGTGGATTTGTGGTTTCGTTGCTTTTTGCTGGTTGATAGTGTGTCCACAGTTTCTTGGCTTATTTGCACTTGTATCTCTGTGCCAAAAAATTTTGGTCTAGTGATTACCTAAAAATCCCCTGAAGTGTAGTTAGAAGGTATTCCAAGCTACTTTCTTCCACTAGTGAGCTTCTTGGGAAATTCTTTGCACTTTAAGATAGGAAATTCCTGTGTAGCCTGCTTTAAAAAGATATACTGATATTTATTTGGGGTGATCATTCTAATATGCAACTTTGCATTCTATATGTTAGAAGGGTACATCTGTTTATTGTCAAAGGCTAAGTTGTTTTATATGCAGATAGAAGGCATTACAATGTTCCTGAAAGATCCGAAATAGAGCATACACCTACAAAGTTTATTTAATTAAATTAGGAGAAAAATTAAATTAAGAAATTCTCCTTCATATAATGTATAATGATGGGAAGTAAATAAATAAAATAAACAAAGTAAAATATATTTGATCACTAAATTTAATCCAAATATTGGTTAGATGTATGATGTATGTGGTGATGTTTGGATTTTCCTGAAGAAGAAAAGATTTTGTATAAATGCAGATGCTGAAGAAGTAAACTGTTGATGCTCTAGAAATGGAGATCTTGAAGAAGCCAGTGAACTGAAGAGTTGTAGAAATAAAAATATTTATGGAAAATCTTCTCTTTTTCAGGATCTACATTTCTTCAAATAATCAGGCATCACCTATATCATATATCAAATCAATATTTAGACTAAATTTGGTGATCAAATATATTTTAATTTAGTTGAAAATGAACATAGAATTAATCTAAAGTAATGATATGATAGTTTCCATGTATGAAAATATACAGATGGAATGTACTTTCCGATGAAGGAAAATTTGACTACTCAGATGTTAAAACTCACAATAGCTTCTTGTAGATCCAAACATTGGAGGCTTTTTCTAGAAGAAATTTCTACATATTGCCACCTTATTCAACTAACACTGTGTTATCATCACGTTTGGATCTACAAGCAGCTATCATAGGCTTAAGCATCTAAGTAGTCAAATGTTTTTTCAATTTCTTTTCACAGGGCGATTCAAAAGTTACTGCGCAGTGGCTGGAAATTGTATTTTATGGAAGTAGATGCGGGATATGCCTGCCACCGGCCTCACGACATTGGTTATAACTTAGTTGCATGTTGTGAAACACTCTGCTCAATATGGCTGGTGAGATTTGAAGAACTCCTCCTTCAGCTCAGGCAAAGTGTACAAGTTTCCATGCACTACTACACAGTAATTTTTGAATCGCCCTGTACTTAGTAAAATAGAAAAATTTATTATAAGATTTAATCAGAAAATATATCAGAATTTGTCTGGTTATGACAAGGTGAAAATTTGGCAGTAAAAATTTCTAAGCTTCAAAAAAACTATTCTCAAAATAGGGCATCTAATTTTAATCATGCCATTGGCTTTGATACATATTTGGGTTCAAAGATGAACTGAAAAACAAATTCCTTTGTTTCTTCCTTATTCAGGAAACCATAGTGTCTCTTTGATTGAAGTTGCTGAAAATATTACATCAGATCCGATTCAAAAATAAATGAAGCTTGATGCTGCTATTTTTGCAATGGCACTAAAAGAACGCTGATAGATAAATTCAGAAGCTAGGCTTCCCCAATTGATTTAAGGTATTTCAAAAGCTTACATGAAACACGCAAAAGTTAATCCAAGACTGATTTACCTGATCTCGGAATTCTTCAAAGTTCTTGCAAGAAGTCTTCACACATGACTTTATTTAGGTCCTTGTACAGATGAAATTGCTCTTGGATTTCCAAAACCAGCAACTCCCTTCAATGGGGGAAAAAAAAATCAAACATGAGAATTAATTCAAACAAATTCTTCAACAAACTTAATGTATAGAGATGGTCTTAAATTCCAAGAAATTGCTTAGACAAGTAAAATTAAGCCTTCAACTTTTATCCATTCTGAAAAAAATCACCTGTAATCTTTCAGGCTCTAAATGTACGTAGGATTTATATTTAAATATATTCAATTCATTTTCTTGATTGCTTAATAATCACTTGTTAAAATAAAAAACTTTCAATTTAGTCACAAAATCATGTTTTTTTTGTTTTTTTTCCAGAAACCAGAGAGAAACGTGAAATCATAACAAATGAGGTGCTCTCCTTTATGTAACATTCACAAAGGTAAAACTTCATAATTTCACATTGTCTAATCTTTATCAGAATATAGCCTCAGATATGAGGATGAGTCCATTCAAATCATTTCGTATTAAGTTGATTATACAGTACTTAATGTGAGCACTTTGAACAAACACATGCCTGCAGAAGAAATGGCACATTGGTAACTATGCTTTCTCCCAAGAGAATGTTTGGAATCATTAAGTGCATTGGAAAACTGGAGCTATTGATTTTTATGGAGTATAAAAAAAAAAAAAAAAAGATGAATATACAAAAGATTTTTATGCAATGAGCTATACGCAAGGGAGAAGTTTAATTTCAAAACTGGGAGCAACTAAATGACAAGTAAAACCCACAATCCACTCAAGCTATTGAATATGGGCACAGCTAGCTCGTGCTGTTTATGCTGGTGGATCCCAGTTCTCAAATGTCCAATACTTAAAAAACTGCCATTATTGAAAAATGGGACAATCTTGATATAAATTATTTAAAAACTCCTATAGATACAATGCCTGATTGCATATCTCAAGTTTCGTTGAAAAATGGAAAGTACATTGGTTATTAAAACTTGCTGGCTTTATTTTTTTTGGATAATGAAAAACTAACTTTTCTTTGATTTCTAAATTTGTTTATTTTTCTATGAAACATGATAAATAAGCAGTCAGGAATAGCATATTATTGTAAATTTTTTTTGCCCATTCGAATTTGGAATTGTTAAAATTCAAGTGGCTAAATATTTTTTGGATGCACCTTATAAAAATAGGAAATAGCATTGTTTCAACCCCCCCCCCCCCTTCTCTTATGATCAAGTCGGTAATTATCATTAATAATATGGAACTTTACTATTAATATGAAACTTAAATATTGTCATTTTGTGAGAACGTTGATGTTTAGATGAAATTAAGTATGAAATTGTTTGATGCTGATTTTTCACAATAGATACTGAAAGTTAAGTATCTATTCATATTAGGATTTTTTTTTTCTAATTGATAGTTGAGAAAGCGTGGTACTGGATTTCCAGAATGATGTTAATTAAAAGCATCGTTGCTGTACTTGTGAAGTCCTTTGTTCCGTCGCCAATTTTTTTCGAACTTTCTGATTTTGAATTCAGATTCGAACAAGTATCCAAAATGAGGTAAAAGTTATAATACACATGCATGTCCAAATGGCAGTTAATCATTTGGGAACATGGCCAAATGGCAGTTAATCATTTTGGTCACCACTTAAAGTTTA
Source organism: Rhysida immarginata (assembly GCA_023313115.1). Lineage (NCBI taxonomy): Eukaryota > Metazoa > Arthropoda > Chilopoda > Scolopendromorpha > Scolopendridae > Rhysida > Rhysida immarginata. The sequence goes on along the minus strand of JAHWFO010074475.1, from coordinate 40,952 downwards.
CTTCTGTCTTCTATGAAATTGCTAGGGAATTTCAGTCCTGTATTTCCAAGAGAAATTGAAAGTCTTGGTATTTGAATTGCTCCTATATCTATCCCATCAATAGTTTGTTTTCATGAAACCTGCCGTTTCCAATAAGCAATCAATATTATACAACAACATTGTAAAGAGAATCATAATCTATGCGTAAAATATTTTTTTGAACTTTCGTTTTAACTTTTATAACACATAAATTAACTGCATCATTAATTATTTTTATATTTATCAATTAGACATTAATTGCAGCATCAATTGAAAAACACCAACAATTTAATGAATAACATCATCTAACCATTCATATTCTTACAAAATTGCAACATTTAATTTCATATTAACAGAATGAATAATTACCATTTTGATTTTGATGGGGATGGGGGACGACTAAATATGTTATAAAAGTAAATTATTCTTAATGGAATGATAGTAATAATACCTCTTAGCTAATCTCATCTATCCCATTCACAAAGATGTGTGAAGTCATTCTGTTTGAGGGGATATCACACCCACACAGGCAATTTATTCTTATTATTCAAACATGCACGTTATTATATTGTATATCACATCATATTCTTCAAAGGAAAACATAGTGAAACTAGTAAATTTTGTGTTTAATTGAATTATATGATATGTGAAAAAAAATAAAAAAGGAAACTGGCATGTGCCAGTTTTTTTAAAAGAAAAAAACTCGTTTGACCAATCAGAAATGGATGGGAAATGGAATATTACTTATTCCTGGCATTCCCTTAAGTGAAATCGCACCTGAAACGAAGCTGAAACATATCTGACGCTCGAATAATCGGCAGGTTAAATACGATGCTCAGATTGCCTTGCCATTGTCTTTTTATTATTGTATCATTTGTATAAATTCTGGTTCTAGCTTGACGTTTTATAGTTATCCTTGAACAAACATATTTATAAGCAAGGAGGAGGCCGCCATGTTTCAGAAACTCTGAATAAAGCAGACATCTACAATTTAGACTACACATGCGCCAGTTTCCTTTTTCTTTGTGTCAGGCACTATAAAAAGGAAAGATTTTGCTTAATAGAATTTTATTAGCTTCTGAAAAGGAAGTAATTTAGAATACAAACCTATGTGCTTCTTATAGTTTTAAGGGCATGCTGCTCCTTTCTGCTTTATGGATTCACTGAAAAAGAAAATTATCTCATTAATAATTTTCCTTCTTTTATTTTTAAATTCCTCTGCACATTGCACCATAACATTGCAAGAATATGCTCTCAGTACCATGTCTTTGAAGTTGGTCATTACGGTCTGCACACTGATATTAGAGTTCCAAGCAATATTTATCGAATACTTGATCATTTAACACAGTTCCACCACAGCTTGGTTTTGCAAGTGCTTTGTTTGCTACACATGTAACCATCCTGGCAGATTTTTCCACCACCCTTAATGCTTTTGATAATATCCAACAGAGAAAATAAAGTATATTTTCATAATACTATGCTGAAGTTTTTTGAACGTTTCCAAAAGTGAATTAATGAAGCCTTAATATTTAATGTTTACATAGCTTTAATTCTCAAATTAAAATATAAATTTTTCTCCTCTGACGTTTTTTCCAAAACTTTTTTTTTTTCTACATTCATTATTTTAAGTGTTCACATGACATGTTGTATTGTAACTATCAAACTACTTATTATTTTAAAAATGGAGGAGTGTGAGCCAATGACCATGTGGTTTTTAGGGGAGGGGTAAAGATTTTCCACATGGTACTCACAGAGGGGAGGGGCGTAAGAAAAATGCTATGTTTAAGGTAGGGTTATCAGAGGTTGTTTCAGAAAAACAGGACATCTAGAAATCTATTAGTCTTACATTTATTGTCGCATTAATTACATCAATTGTATTCACATATTTTATAAGCAGTACTTATAAATATTTTGATTAAATTTTACTATTCTCCCACAGCTGCAATAACTTTTAACCAATATTTTTAAAAACAATAGGGAGTAATCAAGAAAAGTTTCTTCTCTATTGATGCTCAGTCAGTCTTTATGTATTTCTGGGATGCTCAGTCCATTGTACCTGAATCAAAGAAAAAATTCTCTCTTAAGCTAGCATTAAAAGGTCGGTTTGCAAAAAAGAACTCGTGTTTATGGTGTAAGAGAAGCTCTGAACATACATCTTTTGAATCATCGATATCATTGGGTTGGTTTCCAAAAGTTTTGTAAGTTACAGAGCTGGTCAAAGAATTGTGCCCCATTAATCTCAATCCCCTTTGTTCTTGCATATAATATTGATGACTATACATCATTCCAGAAAGGAACACTTTTCAGATTCAGTTACCGAAAACACTCGTATTGTGAAAATTGTTTTGTCCAAGATTGTAAGCAAGACAGACACGGCATCACATTCTCTGTTTAAACCCTCATACCTGGCTTTTCTAAGAATTTCAGTAACCTTAATTGGGAGAAAATGGTTGGTCATGTCTCTGTCATAAATTCATATAGAACTTCCGTCACCGAACTATCATCGGCCTCTGTGGCTTAGCGGTTGCGTGATCGCCTCTGATACCCGAGTACGCGGGTTCGATCCCGGCCGAGGATGAGGAGGATTATTCAGGGGGAAATCCTGAGATCACGCACTTCCTTTGGAAGGGAAGTAAAGCCATTGGTCCCGTGTAGTCGTTTGCCGGCTGCATGTTAAAGAACCCTTGCGAGGCAAAATTTGCGGCCCCTATAACGCCGTCCTGAAATGACCATAGCAGTTGAAAAGGACATTAATACCAAACAAACCAATCAAACCAATCACCGAACTAGTTTCTCAATTAACTCTATCGATAGACATTAAAAAAAATGCCTCAGTCACAAGGTGGCCAGGTGTCGTTTTTTTTTTTTTATCTGGACAACCCTTTTTTTGAGTCATCTGTCCATTTTTTTTTTTTTTTCCTTCCCCCCTGGTCCCCCCCCCCCCAAATGTTTGGTTTTTTGGGTCGTACCTCAAATTTGGCAGTTTTTCCTGAAAAAATTGTGATCGAAATGAAAAGTTAATGTTAAGAAGTCTCTGATTGGACATTGTTAGAATTGATTTTCATGATGTCACATCCTAGTCACATGGCACATGACGAACACCACCAAGAGAGAAGACCTGCACACAGAATCGTCATTTGTTAATTGTATTTCTACCAGTATTAACCCCTAAATTATGACCAAGTTAGGTGATGTAACAATGTATGACGTTTTAGTGATGATGCCTTCTCTCTTGGTGGTGATGACACGAACCACGTTGATATGATTGGCTATTACTTCAGTGAAAGCGGTCAACAATAGGCTGTTGGTATTCAGTATTTTACCCTTCCAGAAGGACAATGTTTTAGACTTTTATGAAAACCCTCTTGAAAACTCCCAGCCCATTAAAGATGATCTACAGCATGTCATGTCATTAATGAAAGGAGACTCAGTTTGTCTGGTTTTGTCCTCTATCTGTCCGGTTTTTTCAATGAGATCACCTGGCCACCCTACTTGAGCATTTGATACTTTAAGAGCATCAAAGATATTCAGTGTTCTCTCGACTGCAGGAATTAATGAGAGCTATTGTATTTTGCTGTAATTAAGAAGCTGCTGATACTGAATAACAGCAATCGTTACACATCAAAGGCATGGCCGTACCATGAGACGTGAGGAGGGGGCACAGCGCAGCG
>JAHWFO010074475.1:16422-37163 GCA_023313115.1 Rhysida immarginata | reverse complement strand
GCCGACCCCGGATTACAGGTTCAGAAACGCACCCTAGGACATGTCCGGGGAAACTCTAGGACGATCCCTCAATAATGAAGCTGACGTCATTTCTCTCTGTTGTTATATCGCGATCAAAAACTCACCTCTGACGTTTTAAATTTTGGTCGTTTGTAGGGCATCTAAATTACATTATATGAAGTATAAAGTTATTCATTAACAGAATTAATTGTCTTATTTTTTTAATGATTTTAATTTGTATAAAAATTTTAAAAAGCAAATAAAATTGAGAATAAAATTAGAAATGTTTGAGAAAAAACTTTTCTGTTTTATGATCGAAGAAAGAACCCAAAGTAAAATATAACTGATGAGCATTTCTTTTACCCTAATAAAAAAAAAAAATAAATAAATAAATCTCTTTTTAAAATATAAAAAGAGAACCATCCTTACATTTTCGTTTTTTAAAAGCTGAGGAAAAAAACAGAAGAGAAGACATCGACGCCTTTATCATTTTTCGTCTTAAAGAAGTAAACATATAATTTTCCATAAATTTTTTTTTAAATTCCGGGAATTCATTGCAACAATTGGTTTAATGGAATTTTTACATTCTTTATACCTTTGTTTTATATATTTACCTTTTTTTCCCGCAATAATCCGAATTCATTAAAAACATCTCCCTCCATCTTTGAACATTAGATCCCTCGTTGTTGCCTAGGCGACAGCAAATTACTTTGATTGGGCATAAATGTAGAAAAGAATTTTAACAATAAGAGAAATTCGCATTATTAATACAGAATTTAGATTTCATTTATTAAAAAATTATATGATGCCTTTGTTTATTTTATTTTTCTTTATTCTCGGTATGCAGTAGTGGAGGTGCGCCTGAGTGTAGCCAATCATTGGCGGCGAACGCAAATCGAGCGCCCACGTGATCTTCAATCAGCTGTTTCCTGTCCATGTGATTTTTGGAGCTGCAAGCACGAGGAACAACATGGAGTTTTGAAGGATTTTCATTATGATTTTAGTACCAGCTTTCTTATTTTGGAAAACGATAAAGAAAGAATGAATTCGAAGCGTATAAATTACTTATTGGTGACTTCGACGATACAAGAATTCTCTCTTAGGAATTGCGCGGTAAGCATATTTGACAAGTCTTTCTTCATGCTCTTATTTTGTTTTAGCTTGTATATGCATGCTGCTACTTTTACTGAGAATTAAACGTTTTTATAATTGCGTTTTGGTTTAGCTGGTAGGAATTATTTATTTGTGCTTGCTTTTTATAATTCTATTTGACCGTTAGTATCTCGGTGGTGCTCTTTTCACTTGAATTGTTATGCGCCTTTTTTTTTTCTCTCTCCCTCCCAGGTGTTTCTTATGTATTTAGAATTGCTTATTGTGAATTATACGCATATACGGAATTTCCGTTTGTCTTATGACATATAATTGCTGCTATTCCTATTTTCGGACAATATTTCGATTTATTTGCTTATTGAATTTAATTCGATGTTACTCTCTGCTTGCGTGAATAGGTAAGTTACGTTTTCCTGATACTTTTAATTCACTTTTACACTCCTATTCAAAATATTAGAATACTTATCAGAATACAATATTCTGATACACATGCTGGCCCAATGACAACTCGTTTCATTAAAATTAAAATTGTACAATGAAGGTGTCTTGCTATTGGCGTAACAAAAGTGAAATTCAAAAATAGTTCTTTTAAATAAGGTAAAAAAATAATAATAATAAATAAACGATTCAGAAAATTACGTAATTTTATTGGTTCAAAATATTAGAATACGTGAACAAACTAACGAAGAAACATTCATTACTGTCAACTGCCATTCTTGAAACTTTCAATATTTGGCAGCATCCTCTCGTGCTTTGATTACAGCCTGTAATCTGTTTCTCATTTTGCCAACAAGCTTCGCACAGTCCAACCGGTTGAAAGAATTTCACGTGTTGCAAATCGTTGATGAGATCAGCTTTATTTCCGAGTGATGCGACTTGCAACTGCTTTTTCATTACATCCCAAAGTTCTCTATTGGGTTGATATCGGGAGAATTGGCAGGTCAAGGATTCACCGTTACGTAATGTTTTGAGATTGCAGCCTTACCGTTGTTGCTTTAGGTGTGGCAGGATGTATCATCCAGTTGGAATATGAAGTCCTCACCACACAGGTCTTCTGCAGAGTCAAGCATGTAATTCTCCAATACTTCTTTGCTATACATCTATCGTTATTTATCACGGTTTCATTTATCACTGATGCAGGTTATCACGGTACCTTTGGTTGTGACCCTTGTCATGCTTTTCACGGATTGACCAGTGTTAACACGGGTCGGCGAACAGTCGCGATAGTAAATCTGGCAAATAAATTTATAGAATTACAGATGAACTCGTTAACACTAATCTCAGGGAACCAGAAATTTTGTTTGTATTATCCTGGATTCATATTAGCCGATGAAAGGAACCCTGATGTTATGACCTGGAATTGATGGCAACACAGCTAGTGATACTTAATGACTTTGACAGAAAGGAAACAAGGCCCAGTAAGCAGGATCTGATCAGCAAGCCCGAAAGTGTTATGTACACTCAGTGACGTAACTATAACACGGGGTGAAACCATGAATACCGTACCCCGGATGCCATTTACCCTCGCTATGCCATTGCGTACTTTTTACAGCGATTTTACTGATCATTTCATATATGTATAGCGTATAAATTTTACAGAAATATTAAATTAATAAAAAATTATTAAATATAGTATATGTATTAAATAATTTAAATTAAATAGCTTTAAGTGTGTTTAAATTTATTTAGTGGTATAATTGGGCAAGTTAGAAGGCAGCTTGGTAGTCTTTGGACGAAACCCTATTTTCCCATAGGTTCTGTTATTTGTCACGGTTTTGCTTATCGCTGTTTTTTTTGGAACCAAACCCCCGTGTTAAATGAGGATAGATGTACTTCGGAGGTTACATGGGTCTTCAAAACTCATAACTGTCCTACTCCTTCAGCAGCCAAACATCCCCATACCTAGACAGATGCTGCAAATTTGACAGAATGTTTAAGACACTCTGTCGAATGCTTCGTTCTACAGACACTGGTGCCTTGGTCACCATGGTACACGCAGAACACTGATTCATCGCTGAACAGTATGTTGTTCTATTCATCACTCCAGAGAAGATGCTCTCTGCACCACCTCACATGAGCGTTCCTTTGCTTGTGCATCAGTGCCGGCTTTGTTTTTGGAACGTTGTTGACCTGGATACACGTACTGTTTAGCAATGAGGATGTTTTCAGGCACCTTTCATCTCGCACAGTTGTTGCTCGTTTTCTTCCACAGTTGCATCATTTTGTCATAAAGCTGTCACCACATTTGTGTTGCTGACTAGTTCTTGATGAAGATAATTCTTGTGTGGCGATTTCCTTCTGTGTTTTACTGTTTTTATGTAGGGTTGTGATGAGGGTGTTCATTGTTCTGAAATGTTGCTTTTACTACCCATTGCAGTGAGACAAATAGCTTCCAAGTCGTGCTCAATGACAGATGTTATGCTTACACACTTTCAACTGACCAACTTAAATACGGAAGGCTCAATTATCCCGATATTCTAATATTTTGAACCAATAAAATTATGTATTCTAATTTTCTGAATCTTTGGTTTATTTATTTTTTTCCTTATTTAAATGAACTAGTTTTGAATATACTTTTATGCCAATAGAAAGACTCCTCCTTTACTGTACAATTTTAATTTTAATGAAACTAATTATCATTGGGCCAGCAGTGCATCAGATTGCCTTCTGTAAGTAATCTAATATTACTTCTGTGTACTATCTTTTCAGTTGGAGCTTCCTTATTGCTTATTGTGGCCATTATACGTATTTGTGTGCTGTGTAATGGAATTGTTGTTCTCTTGTGATATTACAAGTATTACTGCTATATTTGGATATGATTGTTTATTGAGTTTAATGTGATGTTACTATTAGCCTGCATTGAGTAGATAAGTTGAAGTTTTACTTTGGGACAATTTTTAATTCACTTTTATTGTCAACGTTTTCTTTTTTTCTTTTAGATGGGGCTTTTAATTTTTCTCCAAGTATCAATTAATCGCTTATTATTTGTGGCTTATAACCGCATCAGGTGCTAGAGAGCGACTTGAATCTGAGAATTGCTTGTCTCCATGAATTTATATCATTGCTTATCGAGTTGAAGAGAAGCAACACCTTCATAGGATTTCCAGTCTTCAATATGGGATCCCGTGCTGTGTACAGTGATTTTGTCTTAGATTTTGTAAAAAATTTCCATTTACTTTTGTTATACTTTGCGCATTTCCATTAAGATTTGATTCATCTGTTTTGATTGTTAATGAAGATCTTTTGTAAGACTATTACCAGTTCTGTTTCATTTTATTGATTTTTCTGTAATCATTGATTGTTAGAAGTTCCAACTTAGTGCACCACATTTCTTGTGATATTATTACTGCTATATTTGGATATAATGATTGCTTATTGAGTTTAATGTGATGTTACTATTGGCCTCCATTGAGTAGGTAAGTTGAAGTTTTACTTTAAGGACAATTTTTAATTCACTTTTATTGTCAACGTTTATTTTTTTTTTTTTCCAGACGGGGCTTTTAATTTTTTTCCAAGTATCAATTGTTTATTTGCTGCTTGTAATCACATCGGATACTAAAGAGCGACTTGAATCTGAGAATTGCTTGTCTCCATGGATTTATATCATTGCTTATTGAGTAGAAGAGAAGCAACACCTTCTTAGGATTTCCAGTCTTCAATATGTTTCTCGTGCTGTGGAGAGTGAAGATAGAATTCAATGGAAAAGACAATTCGACTGCGCCTGTTGTCAGTGGACAAGTATAGCGAACTTTTTCCTTAGATTTTGTAAAAATTTCCATTTACTTTTGTTATACTTTGCACATTTTCCATTGTTAAGAGTTGGTTCATCTGTTTTGATTGTTAATGAAGATCTTTTTTAAGACTAGATTACCAGTTCCGTTTCATTTTATGGATTTTTCTGTAATCATTGATTGTTAGAAGTTCCAACTTAGTGCACCACATTTCTTTTGATATTACTGCTATATTTGGATATAATGATTGCTTATTGAGTTTAATGTGATGTTACTATTGGCCTCCATTGAATAGGTAAGTTGAAGTTTCACTTACAGGACAATTTTTAATTCACTTTTTTATTGTCAGTGTTTTCTTTTTTTTTTTCAGATGGGGATTTTAATTTTTCTCCAAGTATCAATTGCTTATTTGCTGCTTGTAATCGCATCTGATACTAGAGGGCGACTTGAATCTGAGAATTGCTGGTCTCCATGGATCATTGCTTATCGAGTTGAAGAGAAGCAACACCTTCATAGGATTTCCAGTCTTCAATATGGTTTCTCGTGCTGTGGACAGTGAAGATGGAAAAGACAATTCAACTGTGCCTGTTGTTAATGGACAAGTGTAGTGAACTTTAGTGATTTTCATGAACTTTTCCTCAGGTTTTGAGAGTGGACTACTTGTGTTTGTGTAAGAAGTTCCATTTACTTGTTATACTTTGCATATTTTCCATTAAGATTTGATTCATCTGTTTTGATTGTAAATGAAGATCTCTTGGAAGACTATTACCAGTTTTATTTCATTTTGTAATCATTGTACCAGTTCTATTTGTATTCATTGATTGTTAGAAGTCCCAACTTAGTGTGCTTCTTGTAGCACATTCAAGTTGGGACTTTTTTTTGTATTTTCTTTTTAAAAACTTTATTTTTCTTGTTTGTTAATAAAATAAAAATAATCAACTCAATAGTTTCATTTGTATTATCTTTATTTTTTCTGAAAAATTTCTTAGAATTTAAAAAAAAATATATACAATTTTAACTCATTTTTATCAAATTTTTGACTTATTTTTGCAAAAAAACACTAAAAATGGGCCAAAATCACGTTAAAAAACTGCCTTAAGTCCAAAATCGATTTTTCAGAGCCTACCGTAAATTTGAAGCTTTTGGCGAGTCGCGGAGTGATCTCCCCCAGTAAAATTACTGAGAGATGACCTAATAAATAAAATTTGCCCCCAGATGAAAGTGATTTACTTGGCAAAATTAATTTAAAAACTTACTCTTTGAAAGACAATAAGTAGAGACGTGTGCTTTTCGAGATAGAATATTTTTTTTCACAACCCTGCTAGAGGTCAAAGGCCATCTTTTTTTCCCACAGCCAAAGGGTATTTTTGGACTTAGAATATTTTTTCCCCATTGCTTTCAAGCAAGAACAACCAACAAAGGAATAAGTTCACGTAAGAAGCATTTAATGGACTTAAAAGTGATGTACACAAACATACATAACGAGGATAGAGTAACTTAAAGCACTCTGCACAAAAAGAAATGCAACTGCTGGTATGTCATGTTCTTACTAGGGAAGAAAAAAGCTTGTGGGTCTCGAAAGCATGCATATTTGTCTCACTTAATTGTCTTCACGATGAATCATTATCTGAAATGAGAAAAGAAAGTGATAGAAAATGCCAAGTAAAATCAACAGTCAATCTGGGGTTCATAATAAATTTCATATTTTATATTCCTCTTTGATTTGATTATTTTTTTAACAATTACAGATAATTTTCGTTTTGATTATACAAATTTATCAACAGAATGCAGATAAACAATTTATAAACATTAAAAAAAATGTCATTCTGTTGTTGCAGTTTAAATAATCTCTAATTTGAGTGTTTATACTTCAAAGAAATGCCCTAAAACAACAGCAACCATTCACCCACCCCACCCCAGTTATATTTTATTTTATTATTATTATTTTTTTAAATCAATTCATATGTTAATACAAAAATATTATACATCTGAAAAAGAAGTTACAGAATTCTAGTTTTCTCTGATACGTCAACTCATGCTAACATACCCAAAGATATTATTGATGACTTGTATCACTATAGTTGACTTCACATAATGTCCACTTTCATGCCTCCGTTTCAGTCATTTTGGTTTCATTGAATCTATCAAAATAACAAACATTTATGCAAATGAAATGGTGTTTTCATATGATTTACTGTTATTTTCAAATAACTAACAAGTCATTTCAGTACAAATCCGAGAAATATGTAAATAGCAAAACCAATTTCTTATCATTGATGGGATATCATCAGCATGTGGCCTTTTGGTCCAGTACTTGCAAGTCAAACATCAAAAGGCTAGCTGCAGTGTATTATTCAACTTGTCCAGAATGCTTTTTAACTTAACAAAATATGCATCTATATCTGAATTCTGTATGAATATGTATATTCCTATACTGCTCACAATTAGGAAAATCTGATTAATTATGGAATTAGCTAATTCAATCAGTTCTAGCAAATTATATATCTAAATATGTCTGCTAATTATCATCATTTGAACTTTGCCAAAGATTAACAATATTTACAGAAAGACATTTCTCCATGAATACTACCAAAATAAGAACTCTCGGTTTAAACGGACCAGTTTGTTTGGCCTGGCCAAAAGGCCTTTGTTTTCAACTGACATGATAAGAATTCGCTTAAAACAGACCTCTGGTTAATAAAGACTAGATATTCAGTCTGCTGAGCCTCAGAATATCCTGGTTAAAACGGACTATCACTCACGGACGAGTTGATTCAACCTTGTTGATTGGCCGAATCTGCTAGTTTATTTTTCATATAATGAAGGAAATTACTATTTACAGCTTGAGATGAAGAGCGGTGTCAAGCAATTCTAAAAATGATACAAAATTTAACAAGAGTGACGAGAAAACACAAGATGTTGTAGGCATTCCATCGACTAATGATGCCATCACGGTGATCAAACCGTTAAGATATTTTCTCTATGCAAACCCATCTAAAGATATAGCCCAAGACATCTAATGTCAGTCGAATGTATTCACTATTATTTTAGTACATTTGTCAGTGATAGTTAATTCAACATCTCTGACAATAATAGTGAATACATTCTCCTGACATTGGATGTATTGGGCGATATCGCTAGATTAATTCAATAATCGAGTTTTCAAAAGTAAAACAAGGATTAATATTGCTGTTCTTAAACTAAAGGTGCAGTTTGGCTTCATTCATATAAAGATACACCTCTACTACATTTGTTGTGAATTTTTTTTTTTCTAATACTAGTTAACGAAGAATATTGTAAAGGCAAGATGAGATGTTGAACAGCTAAGGAAATAATCCCATTGAATAATGGTAAAATCAACTGAAAGTAGTTTTACAGAGCTTGTACCATAATTATTAATTCTATAGAGATATGAAATAAAAGGCCGAATGAAAAGTAATAGTGCAAAATTTCAGTAAAGGCACTTATGATGCCCTCAGATGAAAACAACATTAACTATAAGAAAACATTTATAGTCTATAGTGTGGAACAAAAATGGAGCATTCATGACATGTTTTTGTTGTATGCAGGCAATTTGAAGCCTGTTTGCAGAGGTTGAACAACTAGGCTGGATAAAGACTGAATTTGCTTGTGGTACTAACAACTACCTCTACCTCATATAACAGTGGCTTATAACAAGGATGGTTCATCTATCATCCATGCTGTTTCTGAACGACAAACTGTGAATGCTGACAAGAGAACGTTTTGAACCATGTAAGTGCATTGAGAATAAGAATGTATTTGATAGAGCATAAAAAAATGAATGGGAAAGCATAAATTAAAGCTTTATTTGAGACTGGGCATAATTAAAGTCTGTCTCGAATAAAGGCCTGATCTATGGACAAAATTGTCACTCCGATTGTCACTTGGTTTTATACAAATACTTTCTGACCGATTCTTGTGGTCACTTGTTACAAGTACATTGTGCCTGGGAATACCCGTTGGTGTAAGTGGAATAATTTAAATTCATGCTTTGTAAAAGTATGTGTTTGATAATGTTGGAATTTTTGTAAAATTATGCAATACTCCCCACCATCTTGGGAACAGCTTTGTTGTTATTTTATGTCATGGAATTAGTAGGCTAAACGCCCCTTAACTGTGGGAAAATGATAGGTATGTTTGAAGATTAAATTAAATGTAAATTACATATAGTCATGAAAATTTGGTGGAAAATTTGGATGTGGTTTATGAAATTCCTTGTTTAGATCGTGATGTAAATTATGTGGGGCAGACGGGTCGCACTCTTTACTCTCGTTTGGAGGAGCATGAGAGGGCAGTCCAATTGAATTATGTGGATAATGCCTTGGCCAGACACAGTTTTGTCATGAGACATGAAGTGAATTTGGAGGGGAGTTAGAATATTAAGTAAAGAAAAACAATTATGAAAAGGTTAATTAAAGAGTCCTCTTTTATTAATAAGGCAAAGCACACTCTGATCACATGATCTAGACAATGACTGGATGATCATGCGACCTTTTGTCTTGTGACTTGGATTCTATTTTTTATTTTCTTGTTTTTTGTTGTATCATTCTGATTCTCCCTCTATTTCTGATGATGACTGCAGGCACTCGAAAATATTAAACTATGTAACCTTTTTATGGGACATTTTTATAATGTAACATCCTTATGAGTTATTTTATTCAATTGGCAAAAAAATTTTTAAACTGGTATTCAAAATTATTTGTTATCAAAATTACAACTGAGGTTTCCAACGGGAGTTCAAGCTCCCTCCATCTGCATTGTCCTTCTCCATATCTTTGTTGGCTATTCTTAGTGAGCAGAAATGGGGAGGTGGGGGTTGGGGGGGGGGAAAATTTTTTTTTTTTTTTTTTTTCAAACAGAAACTCTGTCCTCAAACCGAGCTTTTACAGTATACGCAAAATTTTATGCGCAATGAGCCGCAGGATATTTAATTTCAAAAAACTCCTCTTATCACCCACCCCTCGCCAGTTAAAATATCCAATAGCACAATAGCCTTGTATATACCGTGTGTCTCAAAAGTCGCATGCCAAATGGATTAATTGGTTGCTTTGATTTTGTAGGTGAAATAGTGAAGTAGAGGAATAATGCTGACACGGGAACAACGTGTAGAGCTGATAATCTTTGGAGAGATCACCACAGAACATTTTCGAGAAGCTGCAGACGAATTTCATCGTTGGCACCCTGATATTCCCAAGCCCACCAGCTACACTTTTAAACGTGACGGAAGAAAATTTGGATCGTGTGAGACACTGTCTTAGAGTGCATGGTGCATTTTGAACATGAACGATAAGCTTGCTAAACCGTGTGAACATAAAGCCAACATTCATAAACTTTTTATATGGCACGCGACTTTTGAGACACATGGTATAAGGCCACGTATGACCGCCTCTCTTGTGTAGACTTGAAAAAGGCAGGTAATAAAGCCGAAACTAGTCGTCAGTTTCTTTATCATGCAGTATTGTAAAGCTTTTATTTTATTTCGTGAAATATCCAAGCTGAAACTTCCCAAAGGATATCTTGCTGATGGATAAACAAGAAATTAATCCTACCGAGAAAGGTATAGGAAAGTAGCGGAAGCCCCGAGTTCATCTACGTATTTTTACCCCTTCAACTGCATTTTTTAACCCCTCGGACATAGTATTTAGATAATATAAAAGAACCCTATCTTCTTTCCTTTCTCTTCATTTTCGATCGAATGATATATCACATATATGTTAGCTTAGTTCTCAAGACCAAGTGACCGCCACCCCCACAACTCCGACCCCACTGGGACAATTTGGTCCGAAATTCATAAAATGTAGAACTTGCCTAGAAGAATCTGTATACCGAATTTCACTCCTTCACATATCGAAATATACGTAGACCTTTTAATTCCCTCTAACTTCCACAAATTATGAAGGGGACAAAGCTCTTTCTTCCGATAATTTGGACTAAGTACCAGAGTGAAAAAGACAAAAATAATTATTTCCAATACTTTGTCAACCAGAAAAAACAATCGGCAGTTTTCTCAGATTGAAATTTGCCAATGTTAATTCAACATTGAAAGGAAGAGTTAGTAGTAACTCAACTTTTCAGAAATATGAAGAAACCCTGGATTAGGCAGTTTCTATGTGGGCTGTGCAGTAAATATTAGTTTAGATCAGTGATTCCCAAACTGTGGCACGCTGTACGTCACGATGTAGCATGCGGATTTTCTCTTGTTATGGAATCTTGCCCTACACAATGTACCAAAACGGTTCGCAGGTGGAGTCTGCTGAAATATATATTAATTTCTTGCATCCAATGACTGCAACCATCTGAATGGGCGGGGCTACTGGCTTGTTGTGCCAAAAAGGTGGAAAACTCTGGTTTAGATCCTGACAACCAGCACATCTTCAAGGCATCAGCAACATGGTTCAAAAACTACCAAGTTATAACACAAAATCAGTAGCCACAAAATAATTCAAAAAATTTCAAGAAAACGGGTTAAATCAAGAGATTAACCAACTGATTAAAAATTTTTATTTTACCGAAATTTTTTATTTTAATTTTTCAATTGATATTTCCTTTGCCAATGACTCATTGCATGTAAAATTTTGCACATAGTACTTTTTTTTATGCTATGTTGAATCCAATGGATCTGTTTTGCAATGCACTTTACATGATTCGAAAGTTCCCAAACAGTTCGAAAGTTGGGAAATATCTGCACCCAAAACTACAAAGAAGGTTCAGACTTCATTCGAGGCAATCCACCAATGCTCGTTGTCAAAGGATCATTATAGGCAGTCCACCAATAAGAAGGATCAGTGAGGTTTCATTCTTGCAAATGTTTCATTTATACACCTACTGCCATAATTTTCACTCAATCCCTTGTATCTTTCTATTTTTAGTGAAATTAAAACAATATCATATAAAAGTAAATAAATAATGGTCTTATGAGGATCTTTTATGCACCAAATGATCCTATACACCAAACCCTTTTATGTTTAAATTTTTGATGAAAATATCATTTAGTTTTTACTTACCATCAAAGGATCAGAATTTGCATGAAACACAGGAAGGGATAATCAATCACTTCCAAGTCTGCAAACATAGATACGGCTTCTGCTAAATAGAAAAAAAAAGTTTAACAATGAATGTCATAGATATATGCAATGGAAAAAAGGTTTAGAATACTAGCAGAATCATATTAAAAATAATTAAATCTATACAATGTTAGGCAAGTCATTGTCATAGCCCTCACTTATGGAGCAGAAACATGGACACAAAATACCAAGGCAACCAATAAGCATGGAACTATGCATGCTAGCTATAACAAGAAGGGACAAAAAACGGCCCACTTGTTTTGAGGATAAACAAAAGAGTTTGATATCAAGATGCAGATATACACTTTGCCAGAAGACAGTACAACAATTAAGACTGATATCAAGCATTCTTGAACAAAAAGGCCACATCAACACCCCCATACCAGATGAAGCAATGTCATCAGAAAACTTGTGGGTGTTAATTGGAAAAACAAAGCCCAGGACAAAACATATTGGAAATGTCTGGATAAGACCAACACCCACCAGAAAAGGCTTGAAATTGATGATGATGATGATATGTGGAGTTCATCCTAGGAATGAAAAAGGTCACCTCATCAGCAAATTGGCATCCAAATGTTCAAATTCCCCCTCTCCTGAAATTTGAATTTGACTTTGAAAATTTCTAAGGATTACAATGAGATATAATAATAATAAATTCCACTGATGGCTCTCGTGACACATCTTTTATCAACAGAAAAATGATAGATTAATAAGCCAAAATTAAAAAAAAATTCTCTGATCCACTACACGATAAAATAGATGTGCAATTAGACCCATTCACAGGTTGGGAGCTAGATATAACAATAGAACAAGACCTGTAATTATTCAAACTCACAGTCCCCAGTGCGTAATGACGTATAGTAGATTTTGAAATCAATTCACTTATTGAACATTTCACCCTTGAATAAATTTTTGTTATTGTTTATAATAAATCATTTGGGTCCCTCTTTCTGACCTTGCCTCCCTTAGGCCGAATTTGATGCGAACAAATCTTTATGTAGGTTCTTATAACGAGTAATTACTTAATTGGCTAATATTTCAAATTTCTGCCTAGCCAGCGGTGGCACAGCACGACTGTATCTTACCTTTATTTGTATCACTATCGACTAGGAACCTTACATATTTTGGCACAGTTTCGACAGAACTAACCTGGCGCCGATGTGAACCGTTACACAGCCCTTAGAACACGTAGATTGTGTAATGCTTCCATGTCCACGATGGCGCAATTGCTTAGCGCATTCAGCACGGTGAGCTGAAGATTCCTGGTTCAAATCCAGGCTGTGGAATTTTATTTTCTATTTCCATCATTAAATCTTCATAATTATTGTTATTATCTTTTTATGCTTTATATCATTCTGATTAGTTGGCCTATGTTATATTTTTGTAGCTTTTGGATTCCCCCACCCTCTTTTTTCCCCTTCTCTTTAGTTTTATTACCTCTCTGCTTTAATGGTAGCTACTACGTAAGTTTAATATCTGCTGTTATCCCTCCCAATAACCTGACTAACCTTATCTCACCAAATGAACATAATCTGTTTTTCAATAATTCTTCTTCTATAAATCTTTCTCAAATGTTTCTATTTTATTTAAATATATGGAGTCTGTATGTGAATGGTTCTATTTTAAGTATTATATTATCTTCTTTTGCTGCACCACTGCTAATAATAATGCTAACCGAAACATGGACTCGTAATTCTGCTGAAATTCCTCCAATTAATAACTACTCATTCATGGCTATTCATCGAAGTCATAAAAGAGGTGGAGGAATAGCTGTTTATGTTGCTAACAAATTACATTATTCAACTTATCCAACTATACAGATATTACTGATGACTGGGAAGCTTTAACCATTTCTGTCAATGACAAATATTTCATTATTTCTGCTTATCACCCACCTACTGGTAACTTTTTCCTCATTTCTCGCATTTTTATTGTCTTCTTTACTTGATGAACAATTAAGAAATAAATTTATAATGTTAACTGGCGATTTTAACACTGATTTTTCAACAGCTTCCTCTTGTCTCAATTATTTATCCGATGTTTTAGCCCATGTCTGGTTGGCTCCCATGGTTTTCTCTTATACTCACTATTGCTCCTCGTATAACTCATATTCTTTAATCGATTAGCATTTAACTAATAGTATATGTTCTCATTACAGTGGTGTACTTGATGTCCATTTATCCGACCACTTCCCGTTCTATTATATATTTGATTCATCTATTACTCGATCCTCTGACCCTGTTTTTAATTACTCCAGACTGATATCTAATAATAGAATTGCCATATTTCGCTCGTTTCTAGAACTTACTGATTGGTCTAAGGTATTTGGTAACTATTCAGATGTTAATCTAGTTTTTAACAAATTTTGTACACATCTTTCTTGGCTATGATCAATATTTTATTGTAAATGCTTCTTTACCAAGTCCTTCTATATGCTCTTTCCATAAATCCTGGTTCAAGTCAAATATCTTGTGCCTGGTAACTCATAAAAATGAGCTTTACCGGAAATTCTGACGCAATCCTAATTCGCAAACTAGATAGAGGTTTTGATCCTTTCTAACTTTACCCATAAGATAATTAGAATTGCCAAAAGAAAATATTATTCTGGTCTATTTAAATAAGCTCTGTGCCAGTAAATTAAAGTGAAAAATACTTAATAAGCTTTTGCATGGCTCATTGCCATCTTGTTTGCTGTTCTCAGAGACTGAAAGTCCTAAAACTGAATCCCTCACAAAGTTTCTAAACACACTTTACGTTCTTTATTTCAACATTCACTGTTGTCTCATAATTACCCATTTACCATTTCATCTAACAACTCTAGTTTTTCTTTTCTTTTCTTTTTTTTGCGTACCCTACAACACCTAATAAAGTAACAAAAATTATATCACATTTTGCCCTGATATAATAATTGCTGTTGACCTTGTGCTAAGTTTCTCTCTAGCTCATATTTTAACACTCCACTTTTTCTTGGTGCCTATCCATAGTCTCTTAAGATTGCTTGAATTGTTCTCGTGTTTAAAAATGGAGAACCGAAAGATTTCCTAAATCATCCCCCTATTCTGCCTTTCTTTCTCAAAATCTTTGAAAAATTCTATTTTCTCAGCTTATCGCAATTTGTTTATAACCATCACCCGATATCATCGGCTCAACATGGCTTTCTGCCTAAATGATCTATCAACACAGCTTGCTTCGAGTTACTCGAATATGGCTACTCGCAGATGTCAGGTAACAATTTTGTGATATCTTTACTTAATGATTGTTCTAAAGCATTTGATTCTGTGCCTCTTGAACTAATTTTTTTAAATTGTCTTATTTTTATAATATATTTGGCCTTTCCCGTAATTGGCTAATTGATTTCTTGTCTAATCACTGCTTTTATTTAATGCATCACGGTTTCTATTCCTTATCTCTATCGCATAATGTTGGAGTCCCTCAGGGCTCTAGTTTATCCCCTTTATTATTTAATTTATTTATAAATGATCTACATCTTGCTTTATCCCCTGTCCTCTCTATTCTATATGTAGATGACGTTTCAGTTTTATTTGCTGTATCTAACCATCCCAATTAAATACTTCTATTAATTCAATGCTATCATTCTTTGTGCTTGGAATGTAGCTAATCCAATTCAGCTTAATTTAAAGAAAACCAAATACATGATCTTCTATCAATGTAACAAATTAATTACTGTTATCGACCTATAAATAATTTACAACTCACAGTTAATTTCGCCAACTGATGACTTAAGTCTCCATTTAACACATGATTTATCTTCGAACTCTCTTCCAATTCTCTAAAGACGACTCTTAATAAATATGATATCACGTTTAAATTATTTACCAAAGTTCATTTTATTAATCTTATATAATGCTTTGGTTTGTTCATCTTTATGTTATGGAATCCAATTCTGCGGTTCAACCTCTGCATATAATCTTAAATGTCTATATCAACTACAAAAATGGTTTATTAAAATTCATAAACATAACTATGCTTCTTCCTATTTTGCCTCTTTGGGCATTTTGACTATTTATCAACTCTATATTTTACAGATTTGTATAAGGCTATCATTTAAATCTGTCCTCTCCATTGGTTATTAATTCTCATAATAATTTTCATTCTTACTCAACACAATCTGCCAATTCAATTAGACTCCCTTTAATACAAAGTAATTATCAATGTCATTGCATTTCTTATGTTAAATGGTGGTCAATTGTATCTGAAACTATTCGTAACCTACCTTCTAGTAATTTATTTAAAAAGAAATTGAAACTTTTGTATTATCTGATGCTCTTAATGCAAACAGCCTTTAACTTTTTGTTGTCGTTTTTTTTTTGTTTTTGTTTTTTTTTTAATATCTTTGAAATTATTCACTTTATAATTCTTTTTTCAGTACCCGATCGTTTGGCCATACTGGTCCTGGTAGGATACTATTGTATGTACTTACAATACTTTAGACAAATACAAAGTAAATTTATAATACTATGCCCATGCAATAAATTTTTAATAGTATGTGGATTCATTCCATTCTTGTTTATAATGGGCTATGTGCTCCCACTAAACTATCCAAGTTTGGTGGAGGCAGGTGCCATAGAAGCTGAGTTGTAGAAGCAGCATCAAATAAATCAAAATCAAAATCAAATCAAAAACAAAAAAATATTCGAAAAGAAAGTATTATAAATATTTTTTATCAGTACAGCTGATGATGATGGAGAAACAATTACTTCTTGTCCAAACGGATAAATAATTAATGCAGCATATACACATTTTGGCTAAGAGGTTACAAAGAATCCAGAATAAACAAGTTTAAATTGAGAAAACCCTTTTCCCCTCACTACCATGTTCTGAATGAAATTCCTCTATGATGGGCATTAAGACCTGAACTGTGGCGATCCATGGTAACAAAATGTGAGATTGGAAAGGATTTCCTTTCCGACGGATTCACTAGACTAGTCACGCGTTGATGCACTACGTGGAAAGGATTGAGACTATGTCAAAAAGTGAATAGTGCATTACATAGAGCAGGGTGACAAATTTACAAAGGTTGTCCAATAATAAAGGTACAGGTCAAATTAGGACATATTCAAAGAAACAAATGTCATTTATACTAAAAAGGTTTGTTTATTTTTCAAGATAGTCGCTGTGAACATTTAAGCATTTGTCCCAACGCTTCACCAGTTTAAACATTTCTTCACGGTTTCTTGTCCCAAATAAGGTTAGGTTAGGGAATCATTTGCCCGATAAAAAATTTTTTAAGAGGACCGAAAAGGTGGAAATCGGACGGGGCGAAATCCGGATTGTAGGGAGGGTGCTCTAGGATTTCCCGCTTTTCTCGCTTTCAGTCAGGCTTTCGTCTTGTTTGAAGTGGGAGATCGTGTGCCATCATGCAAAAACCTCACTCCAACACGTAATCGTCCTGGTCGCTTTCAACGAATGGCTTCTCGCAATTTTCCATTGCTTCGCAGTATCCGAGATACTCCTTCAGCTTGGAGAAATCTGATGTTCCTCGAACTTCGACTTTGACATATTTGTTGATAACACCAGTCATTTTGTCAACTTGCTGTACGCCAGAAATTGACTCAACGAATGAACCGTTTCAGTCGTAACTACTACTGACATGTCCTCATTATACAGAGTGTTTCAAAATTATGTACAATAAATTTAGTGACATATTTTTCAGGTCAAAAGAAGACGAAAATGTTCTATAGCACTTTGTCTGGAAACGATTTGTTTGCGAGTAATCCAATATCATACAGTAGGGAAGCACGGTAGTTAGCGGACGATATTTTAGCAGTTCTAGCGTTTCGACCCAACACTAGGTTGAGTGGTTTGTTCCATTTAAACCTACTTTAGGGTTGTTTCATTAGTTGTGTACGGTTGTTTCCATTACTGTAGTTTCACTACTGTACATCCACTAGGAATATCAATTTCAGAACGTTTGCGTGCTTTGACATACGCATTACGATTTACGTAAAAAAAAAGTCATGTACACGTATTCCAGTGCAGAATACACTGACATGCACCTAATATATGGTCTTGCGGACGGAAATGCTGTAAAGCAAGAAGACTCTACCAAGAACGCTTTCCGAATAGACGTTTGCCAAATAACCGAACATTCGTATCTGTCGACAGACATTTGAGCGTGGTTCCTTTGGCCGTCAAACAGGACAAGGGTGGCCTGTAGCACATTCTCTGGATGAGCAGGATGTGATAATTGACATCATACATGATGAACCACAGACAAGCACCCGTCGTATTTCTTCCATGGTACACATTCCAGATTCATCTGTTTGGCGCATTCTTCACCGTCAGCTTTTGCATCCATACCACCCGCAACTGGTTCAGGCACTGAACCCAGCGGACTGTCCACACCGACAACGATTTTGCCAATGGATACAACGTCGTCATGCTGCAGACCTAGTTGTCTCAGCCAGATACTTTTCACGGACGAAGCAACCTTCACCCGGACAGGAATCGTAAATTCTCACAACCAGCATCATTGGGCAGATGCTAACCCGCATGTTACCAGAGCTCGAGCGCATCAAGAGCGTTTCTCCGTGAACATTTGGTGTGGAATTGTCGGAAATAATTTAATTGGCCCTTATGTGTTGCTGCCACGATTGATTGGGCGAACGTATCTTTTGTTTCTGCAGAATGCATTGCCAGAATTACTGGAAGATGTTCCTCTTTTGATAAGATCTAACATGTGGTTCATGCATGATGGTGCTCCAGCACATTTCAGCCATGTTGTGCGAGCACACCTTAATGCTGCATACACGAATCGGTGGATAGGTCGAGGTGGACCGGTAGCCTGGCCTGCAAGATCACCCGACCTTAATCCCTTGGACTTTTTTCTGTGGGGTCATGTGAAAACGATCGTCTACAGCACAGAAGTTCCTAACATTATGGATCTGCGACAACAAATTGAAAATGCATGCCAAACCGTTCGTAATGCTGGCGACGAACTCTTCCATGACATCAGACGGTCGCTCATGCAACGAGCCGAAGCGTGCGTGCGAGCTGGTGGCGGGCACTTTGAACAATTCCTGTAATTTGGAGCCACGGGTTTTGTTGGCTTATCGCGTAAATAAATCGTTTCCAGACAAAGTGCTATAGAATATTTTCGTCTTCTTTTGACCTGAAGAATATGTCACTAAATTTATTGTACATAATTTTGAAACATCCTGTATATGCATGTGACATCGTAGCTGCGCACGCAGGTCTATTATGCCCGTCCCCTGTACCTTTATTATCGGACCGTCCTCGTTAAGAATCAGATACAAAAGGCATGGTTTAAAAAAAAAAAAAAAAAAAAAAAAACACCCCCCCCCCCCCTCTTTTACCTTGTTTCAAAAATGTGCTTGTTTATGATGAGACTTTTATGTCATCTCTGAGAGAGCACATCACCATTAAGTGTCAAATATGCTTAGCTTAAGTCCTCTACTATCTTTAGAATTTTTTGCTCTAAAAGTTTGAGACATATTGTATATCAGTGGAAGTACAGGTTATTAACATTTTCATCATCATCATCATTTTTTTTACATGAAATTACTATGCATTTACTGTGTGTTCGATTTACTGTAAATCAATTTATCCAAGTTTTGACCTGTCTAAAAGTTTACTTACCTAATAGTTATGTAGACAAGGCAATGTTTTTATTCTATTTCCCAAACGTCCTATCTTCATCTTTACCATTCAAGTTACACAACAAGTGAGTGTTTTATAAAATCTCCACCAATCATCTCATGTATTTTATGTTATTCATTTTAAATACAATATGAAATAAAAAAATGTAACATTTACAAAAAAATAAATAAAAGCAGGGATGGATGAAAGTATATGCACATATATTTTACTTACCTCTATTGCATATTCAGGTATCTGAATCCCAAAGACTAGGGACGAAGGGACAGATCTCTAGAATTTCTAGATTAGCAATTTAAATTTTGGAAAAAATCATGGATCTTGGGATGAAATTCCTTTTTGAGTATGTTTGTCTTCATCGATGTCAAGTGCGAGGAAGAGCGCACCATTGTCATATCTTTGCGACCTAAATCACTCGTTTAGGTAAGACAGCAACAAAATAAGGTTTACTCTTTTCTTTTGTGCTTCAGAGGCATTATTTTTAGAAATGTCATCTTCTTAATAATAATAATAATAATTTCAAATCCAATAAACTCCATTTTGTTCATCCATAATAAAATTCCACGATCTACAACGCATTTTCCGGTTGCGCCATCTCCTATCGATAATGTGAACTGACATGTGAGTAATATTTTAAAAAATACATTAAATTGAGATATAAGATGAGATCGTTTTTTTTATGTTTATTTAAGAAACAAATGAGATGTCTTGAAAGTGCTTAGGTTACATTCAGTTAACAAAGTTTTCCTACTTCCATGGTGGCTCCAGGACAAAATTCCCACGGACAAAACAGGGAGAAACAACATACAAAAATTAATTTTATGAAAATCATGAAAAATCATCAAAAAATTTTAACGGAAAGATACAAGAAATAAAAAAAAAAACTTATTAGAGAAACTATAAAAAATATTCTTTAAAGAAAAATGTACGCTCGACCCTCATTATAAGGATCCCTGATAAAATTCGCTTATAAATTTTTAAGGGCATAATCCGCTTATAAATTTTTTAAAGA
The DNA here is from genome assembly GCA_023313115.1 of Rhysida immarginata. NCBI lineage: Eukaryota > Metazoa > Arthropoda > Chilopoda > Scolopendromorpha > Scolopendridae > Rhysida > Rhysida immarginata. The sequence goes on along the minus strand of JAHWFO010074475.1, from coordinate 16,587 downwards.
TTTTTCATAAAATTAATTTGTGTATGTTGTTTTTTAAATAAATATTTTCTTATATCGAACTCCACACATAATTTAAAAAAAAAAATAAAAATTATGGATACAAACAAACCAGGAAAAATTTAGAATAGAATTTTGTCCGATGTTGGCGGGGAGGGGGGGGGGGGG
>JAHWFO010074475.1:1919-16322 GCA_023313115.1 Rhysida immarginata | reverse complement strand
TTGTGCGGATCCCTTCCATGATTCTGATATTCTTTAATGTTTAACGTTGATTAAAAAAAATAAACTGAGAAACATAAACAAGATTTATTTGCTGCTTTCTATTGCTTTTCATTATGTTCATTCGGACAGGAAACTGCCTGTCTTACAAGAAATTATAGAAATGATCGCGATAATTACGTAGATTTTAAGGTTTACATCTTTCCCGTATAAGTATTCTTGTTTTTCCCCCTGAGGAGGGTATTAGAAATAATAACGCGAAATTACCGTAATCCCCCTGAGGAGAGTATAGGAAAGTAGCGGAAGCTCTGAATTTATCTATTTTTAACCTTTATCTGCACTTTATCATGATTTTTTCATCATTTTCATAAAATTAATTTTTGTATGTTGTGTTTCAAATAAATGCTTTTCTTATATGGAACTCCGAATATAACAATTATAAAAAGACTAAAAATTATGGATGTAAACAAACCAGAAGGAGAATTATAAAATAGAATTCTGTCCGATGATGGCGAGGTTTTTGTCCGGAGCCCCAATTTTAATACGGGGTCCGGACATTTGATCCTGTTTCAGTATCCTTTATGTTCAGAATGTAATTAATAACTATAAAAATATTACACAAATGATCACATATGAGAAATTAAATTTTTATTAACCTGGGAAATATGCGATCGGCACCCCCGGCTTTATTCTTTATTAAGATAAATAAATAGAAAAAAATTCCCCTCCCTGCTCCGTGGACCATATTTTTAAAAAGATTCGAGGAAATGTGGCCTGATTTCGAGGAAGTGTGGGGTAACCCTGGGGTTACAAAAATTGTACTGTATATGGATCAGGAAACTGGACAGTTTTGGAAGGCGATCAAAAATATACGGAAAGATCAGAGCTTCGTCGAAGCTTCCTTTTTTGAATGCATCTCGCGGACAACCTCCACAAAAGCGGCTTAAACGTGCCGCGTAACATCATCAGCGGCGCCCCAGATGCCTATATGAACGGGAGGAAGACATTGCCAGAATTTTTAAACGGCAGTTTGAAATTGAAAGTCCTATACCCTCATATTTATGTTATTGTTTAACTTTTACTTAATAAAAATGTAATATCCTGTATGTGATCAGTTTGTGTAATATTTTATAGTTATTAATTATATTCTGAATATGAAGGATACTGAAGCAGTATAAGCATTTAGGTGCAAATGTCCTACCCTCTTTTAATACATAATCCGACGTTTTGAAGGCTATTTATGAAGAAAAGATGAAATGTCTTTTAAACGCATATTAATATTTCGATTTATAAATTTTTCCAAAACTGTTGTCAATTCTATTCGATTATTTGAGGCAGTTTTCACTAAAACTTTTAGTTTTGAAAAAAATGTCAATTTTAATGCATAGTCCGACGATTTGAAGGCTATTTATAGAGAAAAAAGTAAACATCTTTTAAACGCTTGTTAATATTTCGATTTATAAAGTTTTCCAAATTTGTTGTAATTTCTATTCGATTATCTGAGGCATTTTTCATCATAGAAATGTCAATTTTAATGCATAGTTCGACGTTTTGAAGGCTATTTAACCAGAAAAGATGAAATGTCTTTTAAACGCTCGTTAATATTTCGATTTATAAAATTTTCCAAAGGTTATTTTTAGAGAAGAGATGAAATATCTTTTCAGTGCTTGTTGATATTTCGATTTATAAAGTTTTCCAAAATTGTTGTAATTTCTATTCGGTTATGTGAGCCGGTTTTTACCATAAATGTGTCAATTTTAATCCATAGTCCGCCGTTTTGTAGGCTATTTGTGTTGATAAAAGGAAATGTCTTTTCAGCACTTGTTAATATTTCCGTTTATAAAGTTTTCCACATATGTTGTCCTTTCCATACGAGTATTTGAGGCGCTTTTCACCACAAAAGTGTCAATTTTAATGCATAATCCGACGTTTTGAAAGTTATTTATACGAAAAGATATAAATCGAATGTCTCAAATAATCATATAGAAATGTCTTTTAAGTGCTTGTTAATGTTTCCATTTATAAAGTTTTTCCAAAATTGTTGTCATTTCTATACGATTATTTGAGGCAGGGTCCGGTCAAAATATCCGCATGCCAAAAGTCCCCCTAGCAAAATATCCCCTGGAAGACATTCTCCTCATATCAGAGTCATCCTTCATTTTCATAATCAAATTAAATAACTATCTAAAATTATTGCACAAAATATCTTACATACAAGAAATAAAGGCACTTGGAAGATTGTAGGATTAAGTTTTATCTTAATTTTTAGTCAATGGGCCCTTCACAATGGGCAGTACAATTCTGTTGACTGGTCAGGGGGTGGATTGGTGGGGCTATATAAGGTGCGTCCCATAATGATAGAACCACCCTTGATTAGTGCTGTTAAAGTTAGTACAATTAAAAAATAAAAGGGAACAAATTTTTGTAAGAAGTCCGTTGATTATAATGAACAATATTCAAATATAAATAATAAAAAACATCGCATTATTTCGCACAGAGGCAAACTTGTTTTTGCACTGTGCCAAAAAGATAGAACCACCCCCAATCTCTTGGCATAAAATCGTCTAAACTACTAAAAGAGTCAAACTTACTTTTATGCAAATCACAATAAAGTTCTTCTGAATCATTTGTACACTTGTTATTGCTGCAGATTATTTGTCTTTGTCGCTTGTAAAATCAAGTTTGGTGAAAAATACGGTGAGAAAGAGACTAATATTGGTAGACCGCATGCTTTGTCTCAACGGCAGAAAAGACAGATTATCAGAACAATGAGCTACACTGAGTCTGCGAGCAGTGGCATCTCTTCCAGACATATCAGTATATAAGTCAACTATTCATAGGGTTGTGAAAGCATCTGGACACTTAAAATCTAAGAAAATGAAAACCGCACTACCACTGAATGAGTGTCACAAGGAAAAACGAATTCAGTGGGCAAAATATCACACGAGTTGGGATAAGCAATGAAGAATTTTTGTGTGGAGTGATGAGAAAAAGTTTAATCTAGACAAGCCAGATGGATGGACATTTTACTGGCATGATTTAAGAAAGGAAGAGCGTTTCATATCTAAGAGACAACAAGGTAGTGGCGGGGTGGATAAAGCAACTTGGCATTTGTGCCTGGCAAATTAAAGGCAGCAGATTACCAAGCGAGAGTGGTTTTTATCAAACGGCATCAGTGTTATGGACTGGCCAGCATGCTCCCCGGACTTCAATCCAATGGAGAATATTTGGGGCATGTTGGCAAGGAAAGTGTACCACGATGGTCGTCAATTCAGCAGTGTTGAAGCTTTGAAATGTCAGATTGTACAATCATGAGAAGAAATCCAGGATGATTAGTTGCCATGTGTTTCCGCTCTTGGACAGAAGAGTCAGCTTAATTAGCACGTTTTTCTTAGTTTCGTCTTTTGTGAGAGAGTAACTTTTTTGGATCGGATGACTCGGGATTCGACGGGTTTGGCTGTCACTTGATTGGTTGATTGACTTGTGTCGGCTTCTTTATGAAGTTTTAGACAGATTTTCTCTGAGTTTTGGAGGGGCAGATTGTGACTGACCAGCCATGGGAGCAGGTTATAAGACCAAGTCACTTCACTCGCTGGTCGGGTAGAGATTGTCCTTGGGTTATAAGTGATATAAACTGGCTGCATCATTTCGATCCAGAGATCAAGCATGATGGAAATGCTTGGAAATTGCCATCATCCCGCATATCCTAAAACGCAAAAGTTTTCTCGTCTGCGGACATAATATTCTTCGACTGCCCGAGAATGATTTATCTACACATTGTATCATCACGTACAATATTAACTGAACCATACTCCTAGCAATTATTCAGACATTCTGGGGCGAGATCGGATCTCGGAATTGGTCATCTCCCAATTGCCGATGGCCGTACGGCTTCGAGCCTTGTCATAGATGGATGCGTTCCCAGTCTCGTTCGACATTGTTTGGGGGTTGCTTGACACCTGATCAATCCCCTCTCCGTCTCCTTGGCCTCAGCCGTCTCTCTTCCTCATGCTGGGTCCAGCCTGACTTTATCCGTCTCATCAGATGTCCCAAAGAATCATCATAGCTCCGTCGGTGAGCTGAGATTATCGTAGGCAAGTACCCTCCGATTTGGGTTTTATGGTCTTACTTTGCTGTTTTTACTCGCTTATCCGTCTTCCTATCTTCTTCGTTTCCTACTTTATATCACTGTTACCCATTCTAACTTTCACTCTGTCTAATAAAGGCGTTATCTATGGCCCAGATAATTTTCTCTCTCTGCTCACGAGAGTGCCCAGCCAGCAGTACTCTGAGGATGATTGTCGCCCTGTGTTAGATAGTATAATTGTAGGTAACTTTTATTTTTTGCTTTATGGGGTAAAAGCCATGTTAAGCCATGGGGTTAAAAGCCATGGGTAAATACGCTAACCTAACCTTTTTTTTGGCGTATTTTTGTTTTTTCTTGCACTTCATTGCGAGTTTGGTATGGTTCAACCTCCTGAATTCCGCTATACAACTTTACCATCTTTTAACATAACGCCAATTCAGGATCGTTGAATCGTTCGTGAAAATTGTAGTGGTTCCCATTTCCCCGTTCCCCACAAGATTGGAATCGAACTTTACTTAGTCCCCCACATTAAAGTTAAATTCATTTCCATGTATAATTATTTCCTAAGCCCGTCCCAGTTATTATGGCTGGGGACCTGAATGCCAAGCACCCATACTGGAATTCCAAATGTACGAACCAAAATGACTCTATTGTTCATGGCTACATGATGAATCAAATTGATATACTTTCGTCATCGGATCTCTTGATGACACCTATTTTGACGCACTTGACAACAGTTTTCAAGCCGTTTAATATCATTGCTGCGAATGCTTTATCTTCTGATTATCGCCCAGTCGCACTCAACTCCGAAGGCTTAAATCTTGACATGAAGGTTAGTCTACGCCGTAAGCAAGATCGGAAGCTTTTTGGAGATTTACTTAAGGAAACCAACAACAATGACATTAATGGTAATATTTGTGATATCACTCGATTAATCAACTCAGGCACTGATACTAACGCCACTGCCACCGGCCGAAAGCGACCTGATCATCTCGATCTTCCTCTAGCTATCATGCTACTCATACGTGTAAAGAACTCCTTCAGAAGATTGTGGCAACGTACTAAGTTAGTGAATAGGTCAAGGAGCTGTAAATCCAAAAGTGGAACAACAAGTCAAGAGCCTGTCAGTCCAGGACAATTCCCTCTGGTGTAAGTCAGGGCCCTCAAAAACAAGAAAGTCGCTGATCTATCTCCCCTGCTTACAGATAATGGTAACTTTGTTAGCATCTCCCAGGATAAAGCTCAACTTATTGCCAACTCACTGAAGAGCCAATTCACCATCCCCACTGCAGATAGACTGGCAGGTATTAAGAATACCGTCAAATCCTAGAAGGCTGCATAAATTTTAATCTCACTCATCGTGTACTTGACCCACTCTGTGCCATAGATGTCACCGAGGTCTCGATCATCATAAAACGTCTAAAGAGTAACAAGGACTCCATCACCAATGATGCACTCAGGAATTTACCACCAAGGATTACGAGAATGAATCAAAAACAGTAAAAACAGATGTAAGTTAAGATCCCACACACATATTCAAAAGGAAACGTGCACCATTCATTTCACTTTTCTACATAACCACCTAATAATTGTAAACACTTGTCTAAACATCAAATTAACTTTTCCATGACTCTGCAGTAAAAATCCGCTCCAGCGTTTCTCAACCATGTCAGCACTGCGTCTTTGACATCGTCTATTGTCCAGAATCATCTCATTAACGCAGGCAATGTGCTCGGAAGTGTTGGATGTGGATGGTCTTCCTGCACGGTATTCACCCGTCAAATCTGACACTGCAAATTTCTTTATGGATTTCAGTGCAATTTAAGCCTTTCGCCCACAAACAACGGATTGTTCCGCAAATCTCCAACTTGGAGAGTACAACCAGTTACTGGGACATGACAACAATACTCTGGATATACAGTCAACGGGTGAACATGTGGGATCATGCTATGTTGCAATTATAGACATACAAGCAACATCCTTAAAAACGGTGAATGATGTCGGCGCTCTTAGACCACAGATGGTGCCGAGTGTAACTTACTTTTTGATTCACCCTCGTAATATTGGATTTGATTTCATTCCTATCTACTTTCAAATATCAACGAATTTAAATATTTGGAACTATATCTATCCCTTGATTTATCTTGGGATTTAGATGTTAATAACTTATTAAATTTAATGCTAAGCAGAGAATGATTTCTCTTCCTCCCTCCATTTTATTACTACTCTATTTTTACCCTAATTCATTTCTCACTTAGCTATGAATTCAATTTTTGGGTTCATTCTCTTTATATAGCCTCAATCGTCTATAAACTTCAAAAATGAGTTTTGCTAGCTATTTTAACCTTACAAAGGCCCATTCAGTTTCTCAATTTTTCCCTTTTTTGGTATCCTAACTATTTTTCAAATCTATTTTGTTTATGTTTAAAAGAATTAAACATAAATTAATTCTTTCCACTCCTATTGTTATTGTTCCTCAGTACAGCATTATTATTATTCTACTTGTTCAGCATCTTCTATTAGATTCCAATTAGTTAGGAAAAACTTATCAAAGATGTTGTATTTCTTAAATTGGTACTAAATAATGGTCTTCTTTTCCTGAGCATGTTCAATGTTTAACATCTTTTCGGTTCCTTTCGGCTTTAAAAAATCTTCATTTATCTAATAATCATTTTTACTAATATTTTTTTATTGTTTTTATTATTTATTGTTTATGTTTCTTATTATATCCTATCGGGGAGCTAAGATGACCTTTTTGGCCATACTGTCCCCGGTTAGGATTTTCATGTAATCTAACATTCTTAAATAAATAAATAAATCAAATAGTTCTGGAAAAGATTTTTCTATTACGATTAAGTATTTTAGTTTATTTATTGCAAAATAAATAACTAGCTTTTTTTTTATTAAGGGATACTCATGTATTATTATTTTTTTTTATTAGCTAGTCGATGTGCATGATTAGCTAGCTTAGGGATTCTGGGGCGGAGTTTTCACACAACTCAACAGCATATATGCAAAGCAACTCGACAGCATATATGAAATTTACCGAATAAACCAAAAAATAATATTTTTGAGGGTTTTTTATTTTACTGGTATTTTAACACTTGTTTTATTTTATTTTTGAAGGAACTAAACTTAATTTCATATTTATTATTTTAATAAGCATTTATCCCACACTTTTAAGAATGTAAACAAAAATAAGGTATGTAAATTAATGATAAAATATAAATTGGGTTAGATGAGCATTAGATCTCATGGGAGTTTATGTGGAAAGAGGATTTGTCAGCACACAGACCTCTTTAAGAAAGATAAGAATAAACTTTGGAATTTAGAAACTGTGGGTCACCTTTGAAGGAGAAATGCTAAAGCAATATTTTTAGAACAAAGTGGAAGGGTGTGACCATTTTGAATTGAGCGGGAAAGGGGGAAAAGAAGGAAAGAAATCTTAATTATCTTACTTTCTCTCGCTATAAAAAAATCAAAGGAGAGAAGATTTGGTGGTGTTCGTGATGAACAAACGGTACCAAGTGTAATGACAGAACTATTCACTTAGTATAATACACCCTGATTAATCATCAGTGAAACAAATCAGTCATATTTCATGACTGTTCTGTACGCTTTGGCAGTGGTCATCATTAGACCCGGACGGCGAGAGCTACGAGACAGCCACGAACAACCTACACAGGAGCTTGGAGCAAAGAGGAGGGAGTCTCGTTGCACCGATTCAACTGGACATTTATATAATTTGGAGTTTATGATTAAGTTGATTCGAGATTCATCTTGATTGGAAACAAGGTGTTCATTAACGTGTTTCAGATGCCAGGGCTGAGCAACAGCTGCAATAAGTGTAGTAGAAGAAACTTTTGTTGCACTAACAGAATAATTATATAAATTAACATTTACTTTTGTGACAAGTGATAAGATGTGATACGAGGAGCGTTCATAACGTTCATACAATCACTGAAACCAAGAGGGAGAGGGAGACAGTTGTTGTGTTGGGGCAAGCAGACGTTCATGTAGTTTTGGTTATGGTTTCCACACAATCAAAAGACAAGCACTGTGTGAGACCACATGACCCCGCGATAGCATGACATCCAAAATGGCATGGAATGGCAATAACTCCAAGGAAATTCATGCAGAACAGTCGAGGTGTACGGTGAATGTGCTTCAGCATATGAAACTGTTGCAAAATGGTGCAGACGCTTTGAATTTGGCCAAGCAAGCGCTGAAGATAACCCACGAACTAGTCGACCCTCTCTCTGTGAAGAACCAATAATTGCTGTGCAAGTGAAGACTGACTAATTGAATGACAGTTGAGGCAACAGCACAGATGGTTCACATCAGTCATGGGTGTGTTCAATGTCCTGCACAATCTGTTGCACATGAAAAAGGTTACAGCACACTGTGTTCTGTAGCTGCTCAAGCCAATGCAAAAAGATTGTCGTGCCCACTCATTCCGCATAGGAGACTGTCACTGCTGCAGCTGTTTTGGGCTATGAAATTCTGCTTCACCCCTCTTACTCACCTGACCTCGCACTCAGTGACGTCTTCCTCTTCCCTCATCCAGAGATAACGAAACCACTGCATGAGGGAAGAGATAACTCAACCACTGCCCTGGTTCGTTATAAAGGCTCAAACTTAAATTGGATTATCAATCAGCACATATTGCGTGAAGATGAAGTCATTTATTCCTTAAGAGTTACATTTGTTTGGTTCACTAACTTCATTAAATTATAAATTGACAAAAACACAGTGGTCAGGGAGTGCCTTGCTTAACTATGTTAAATCACCAATCGTTTGGCTCAAGTAAAGGCAACAGTGTATGCCATGCAGAAAATCTATTCGCAGCATTAACTACGTCTCAATTGGTTTTGGTATGGCCTTAGATTCATGGCCACACAGTAATTTTACACAATCAACCTCCTCAGGAATAGGATTAGACACAATTACGGCTGAACAACCAGCTATGGCCTTAAAAAGAATAAGTGATTAATAAGAACAAACTAAACGTAACAGTCTGTTAAACCGAAGAACTGTTAAGTTTATGTTACCTTTTCATTTTACCATCCAAAATTAAAGTAAAACAGTTTTGTCCATACCCAAAGGATGTTAACACAAGCTTTCACTTATAAATTTCTTCTCGGAATGTCTGCTTATACATTTTCTGCTTCTTCCAAAGAAAAAAATATGAGGTGTGGTCACCACCCGACTTTCTTATACGAAAATGTCCTGGTCCAAATACAGAAAAAAATTAAACAACTGTCTAAAGCGGCTACCTCCGATAGAAATTTTGTGCATAAAGGTTACTTCAAATTAGCTTACAAACACTTTGGTATAGATTCCAAATTATCCTATACCATCTTCTTTCGCCTATTTTAGCAAAACACTGGATTTTGATAACAGTAAAAGTGGTACTGCCGGTTGGAATTTTGAAAAATTTCGTAAATAAAAGTTGTTAAAATTAACTTCTAAATACTTTTGTAACTTCACAAATTTTCCTATACAGTCTTGTTTCGCCTGAATTAGCCAAAAACCGGATTCTGACAAGAGTAAAACTGGTACTTCCGGTTGGAATTTTGAAAAATTTTCTAAACAAAAGCTGTTTAAAATTGAAATTAGAACACTTTTTAGTCCCATCAAAATTTTCATAAACGCAATGTTTAACGACATATTTCAAAGTTTAAATTTTGGCGCTGAGGTAAATTGATACTTCCGGTTCCGCGATTCCACTGGAAAACTAATCAGACCTCCCGAGGAAGATTATAATCTGAAGTTTAAAGTTTGGTTTCGATTGCTTTAGCTGTTTGGTCGCTATCGTGGACACACACACAGACTGACACACAGACATTTTCCAAAAATCACTTTTTTGTAATCTAGGGACCCTAAAATGTGAAGAACAGTGAAAAACTGGAGGTCGAAATTTTTCGCGATTACAATACTCCCTTATACTATGTATAAGAAAGTAACAAACAACCACCATAATATTCAAACGGTTGCTAATATTCAAGCATCCAAACTAATATTAAACAAAGCTGACCAATATTTACGGGACACAAGTTTAAATTCCTCTGTACCAGCTCCTTCACAAAACTGTGGCCCATACCCTTTCCATTCCTTTTTGGAACTATCAGCCTATACCATTTCCATTCCTTCTCGGAATGTCAGTCTATTTCGTCTCCAATCCACACTGCCCTGCTACCCAGCAACCACTTTCACTTTACGTCCAAAACAAAAAAAAAAAAAAAAAAAAAAAAAAAAAAGTAAAAAATGCTTGACATTGTCAGGCAAGACACATAACAATAAGCAACTATAGATATAGAGTATGGCAAGATACATGCAAGAAAAAACAAATACTGGTTAGTAGAATAGCCTACAACAAGAAAGGAAAGCCTGTCTAATAGGGCTGCATATGATGATCCAAAATGCAAAAATGTATTTGAAAATGCAACACTGTCTGTGTAGTGCCACCTCCAGGTGAAGAAGAAAGAAACTAGATATATTATTTATGTCATAATTTATGTTAAAGAAATTAAAAAAGATCAGTTGTGCACTAGGTACATTTATTTTCATACAAATTAGTTTTGACGATTATGTTGTTCTCTTGGAGCGGTAATCACGCAAATACATGAAAATACTGGTTGTTGCTAATTAGATATAACCATTCCACCGGTAAAATTGATCCATATGAAAAAAATGCCAACCTATAACCTAGAAACACAATTTCATAATATTTTCTCCTGAAGACGTACTAATCACACAAACACATGACAATACTGGAAGTTGCTAATTAGATATACCCCATCCCCCAAGTAAAATTGATCCAGAATAAGAAAAAGGCCTCTTAAAATATAAAAAACCATTTTCATAACTATTTTCTTCTGATGACGTGCTAATGACAGAAACACATGACAATACTGGATGTTGCTAATTACATATACCCCATTCCGCAAGTAAATTGATCTAGTATGAGAAAAAGCAGACTTAAAATCTAAAACCCATTTTCAACAATATTTTCATCTGATGACGTGCTAATTACACAAACACATGACAATACTGGATGTTGCTAATGACTTATACCCTATTGCGCAAGTAAAATTGATCCAGAATGAAATAATGCCCACTTAAAATCTAAAAACCCATTTTCAACAATATTTTCTTCTAATGATGTGCTAATCACGCAAACATGTGACAATACTGGATCTTCCTAATTGCTTATACCCCAACCCGCAAGTAAAATTGATCCAGAATGTGAATACGCCCACTTTAAATCTAAAAACCCATTTTCATAAATATTTTCTTTTGATGACGTGCTAATCACACAAGCACATGACAATACTGGATGTTGTTAATTATATATACCCCATCCCGCAAGTAAAATTGATCCGGAATGTGAAAATGCCCACTAAAAATCTAAAAACCCATTTTCAACAATATTTTCTTCTGAAGACAAGCTAATCACACTGTGACGTAGCGTTAAAGGGAAGTGATTTTCTCTACGCTAATTTGAAGATAAAAGTAAAGTTGTTGCAGACGCCAATGTGACGGATGGAAAAAGAAAGTGAAAGTTCTTATCCCAAAGTCAATTAAATGAAAATTGTTGTGGACGCCAATGTGACATAGGGTAAAAGGAAAAGTTTTAGTTCCCTACGTTTATTTGTAAAAGAAATAAAAATGTCGCGGATGCCAGTGCATAGGCACGATTTTCGATGCTTCTCTAGCAATTAAGAGATATCCATAAATGAGTTGAATGAACTCGAGATAATAAAATGATAGCCTAAGATAGCTTTCTATTAACCAGCCTCTTCTTTAATCTTAATATAGGCCTATTGACCTGGTTGACCTACCAAAGTAATACAATTAAATTTCAAGTGCCTTAAAACTACTCATGCATTGAGTAACAGGGAATATCGTGATCCTCCCTACAATATTTCAATTGAACAAAGTTTTAACCTGGTTGACCTGCCAAAGTAAAGAACGTGCAAATCTTAAATAAATTTAAGCATGCATTAGGAGATAATAGAAGTTCTAATACTCCCTTCCATTCAAATAAAAAAGTTACTCCCCTTTATGATACAATTCTACAAAAAAAAATCAATAAGCAGTAATAAAGTTGAATTCCTTTTTATTACTCAAAATAATTTTCATTGAAAAGAAAATCTTAAGATTATAATAAAATTTCAAAGAAAAAAGCGAAGCAGACACTCTCAACCATTAAGTAAAAATTACGCATTAAAATTCAACAGTTCAAATACAGTTCTTATGACTAACACACGCGATGAGCCCGTTAAATAAAATGTGCACTTATCTTAGGAAATTTGCGCTTATTTCTGACTCTGAGAGAATGACACACAACACAGAATCGTTACGTTGAAACTTTTCCGAGTCCGACGTTGAGATCTCCTTTCCGTAGTGGCTTATGATTCCCGCCGCTGACCGCAGTGGGTTACAGGCCGTCCATCTGTTCCACTACGTTCCCGTGAGAACCAGACTGACCAGTTTTCCCGCCCACTGTGAATCGCTACTCGTGATGTACCATCGCTGCTGTTAGTTTCCGCCGCATTGACCCTCGATGTTGCCGCTAATCAACTTCTGCATCGGTCTCTTACAGTGTAGTAATTAACACTGCAGAGAACTTTCATGATTGACAGTTGCCTGTGGATTTCTTTTTAGTGGGAGTTTTGAATTCCCTGAAGAATCCTTAGCCGACATGGTTTTCTATGTGTTTATGATGGAGTCCTTTTCTTTTTGAGAGTAGGTCATAGCTGAGATTCAAGAAGTACAAGTCCAGAGAAAGAGCCTAGAGACTAGAAAGTTTCCCGAGTTTTTCTATTTGAATTTTGCCGCATAATTTATACCCAAATAAAGTTTTAAGAGTTCCCTCCTGTTTACATTAAATAGTAGAATATCATTGGTCGAAGTTGTGGGGTTACAGGAAACGAAAGCATGCGTCAGCTCCCTCGTACGTTAAAATTCATAACCAAGAAAGCGTCTCTTGTCAATCCAGGATGCACGCACCCTCCCCCTTTTAAACAGAAGGAGCAAACAGGAGAAAAATAAAATGAGAGTGACCACTTCAAAATTTTAAATATAAAAACAGAGAGTTTGATCTACAGACAAACAGGATAATCTTCATAAGAGAAACCCATTTTTAATTAATTAATTAATGTGAATGCCACAAGATTGATTAAGAGAAATAACAAAATAGTAAATAAAATTAACATATTTTGGGTATTAAAATAACACGGATGTTAAATTCAATTTAATATCCGCAGGGACATATTTATATGTCACAACACAAACACCTGATAATACTAACTGTAGCTAATTACTTATACCCCATCGCTCAAGTAAAATTGATCCAGCATGAGAAAATGCCCACATAAAATCTAAAAACATATTTTCATAAATATTTTCTTTAGATGACGTGCTAATCACGCAAACACATTACAATACTGGATGTTGCTTTTGACATATACCCCATTCCGCAAGTATAATTGATCCATAATGAGAAAAAGCCCACCTAAATTCTAAAAACCCATTTTCATAGATATTTTCTTCTGATGACCTGCTAATCTTGCAAACAGATGACAATACTGGATGTTGCTATTACCAGATACCCCATCCCGCAAGTTAAATTGATCCAGAATGCGAAAATGCCCACTTAAATTCTAATAACCCACTTTCATAAATATTTTCATTTGGTGACGTGCTAGTCACGCAAACACATTACAATACTGGATGTTGCAATTGACATACACCCCATCCCGCAGGTATAATTGATCCATAATGAGAAAAAGCCCACCTAAATTCTAAAAACCCATTTTCATAGATATTTTCTTCTGATGACCTGCTAATGCGATATGTTGTTTATTAGATATATCCTATCCCACAAGTAAAATTCATCCAGAATGATAATATGTTCACTTAAAATCTAAAAACCCATTTTCATAGATATTTTCTTCTGATGACGTGCTAATCACGCAATAACCTTACAATACTGGATGTTGCTGTTGACATATACCCTATCCCGCAAGGATAATTGATCTATTATGAGAAAATGCCCACTTAAATTCTAAAAACCCATTGTCATAAATATTTTCTTCTGATGACGTGCTAGTAACGCAAACACATTACAATACTGGATGTTGCAATTGACATATACCCCATCCCGCAAGTATAATTGATCCATAATGAGAAAATGTCCACTTAAATCTAAAAACCCATTTTCATTAATATTTTCTTCTGATGACGTACTAACCACACAAACATATGACAATACTAGATGTTGCTAATTACATAGCTCCTATCCTACAAGTTAA
>JAHWFO010074462.1:21546-37359 GCA_023313115.1 Rhysida immarginata | reverse complement strand
ATCCTCCAAGGGCGAATAAAAGGAAGAGCACGGGCCAGAAACATCAATCAAATAGTGAAGGCCACTCGATGAGCAAGGGAGCCGAAGTCGACCCAGTTTCAGATTCAAAAGTAGACCATGGACCTCGCAATAGCCGTTGTAGAAGCCATAGGAAACTAAAGGGCAGTAAGACAGATAATGATAATTATTCTTCTCATATGTTTCCCGTTATTAAGGCTAACGAGTCCGCTGCCGAGGCAAGAAGCATTTCCCGAGGATGCCTAAGGGTGAACGCCGATCAAGGAGACCCGTACCAAAGGTATACCACAAAAGGTCGCCGGCGAACGTTCGCCCGTCTCCCTGAAGATACACACCATCTCCAATGAGATTCAGAGGAACTCTCAAGCACGGCCCAACACGAATCTTTGTCTTTTAATTCTGGACCTCGACGAAGTAGTTAAGAAGCTCGGATATTAACTAATGATTCAAATATAGAATGTAATGAAACTATTGACAATTTTGTTTGCCTTTAAAATCCCAACAATATATGTGTTGCATCGCCAGGACCAACGCTTCAAGATGGAGAAGAACTAAGGATATCAGCAGAGGAAACAGATCTTAATGTGATTCTTACAAGGTCCTCATCCGAAACTTCTTATCCAGGAGGGTTAGGCTTGTCGCCCAATTCTACCCTACGCTCGAGGACGTCTAGTGCAGAATATATTCGCCCATCGAAGCAAGACCTCACTTCATTTCTCCCATGGAAAGTGGAGGCAATTGAAGTGATCGTCCCATTCGCTAACATAGGCGGCTACCTGCAGGGGGTGCCCTGTCGAATGTCCGTGCTTGGACTCGGGACCTTTCCGTTTTGGTATCAGTAGTATCATTTAGGACTTAGCAATCTTTTTAATTCCTTACCTATGCGTTGCAGACGTTTATATATTGTTATATTTCAAGCACTTCTCCCACCACAGTCGACTTACCTTGATAGGTTGATGCCTTCCGAATTTGCGGTACCTAAGAAGCTCGCCATTCCCCCTCATGGCTCGGACGCCATTACGCAAGAACTTACCTCATGCAATGTTTCGCAACCATTCCTAGTTGACGAATTTGCTAGTCTTGGAATTAGTCACCACGGGATTCAAGATTCCACTCAGCTAGTAGAAGACACTGCCAACGAGCTGGACTGAGAATTAATTAAATCGATTTATTTATTGAATTGTAGTCTCTGTAGATCACAGAAACCTATGAAATTCCATTTGACTTTTATTAAATTGTTTATTTAATTTCACTCCCCATTTGCTTTGTGCTTTTTACCATAAAAATCCTTGACAGAGTGAGGAGGTACTTTGGTAGCAGACAAGGCAGAGACTACGGAGAAGACTTTCACTGCGTAAGAACTCTAATAATAATAATAATAATCAAAAATCATATTTTATTTTTGAGTTCCCTTTACGCTCATTTCATGAAAGAGGCTCACGATCAAAAGTTATACGAGCAGTGACGTGCTTCAAGACAAGAAGCGACGCCCATCAGAGAATACAGATTTAGAGGAAAGCAGATACGAAAGGAAAATAGCTAAAAGCAAGAAGTTTAGAAAATCGCCAGTGATTGTGAGTATTATGAAAGAATAAACGGGAATAGATTTGAAGGCCGTAGAAAACTTGCAGTTCCCGTCCTTCGAAGGAAAAGATGAGGAGGATGCTGATAGTTTTATCAAACAACTCAAATTGATAGCTAGTTGCAAGCAATTGGATCTCGGTAAATGCATTAAGCTGTTACCAGGCTCGCTTAAAGGAGAGGCGTTAGACTGGTTTACAGAAACCATAATGTTTGTCCCAGACATTTAAATGGGAAGATTTTGAAGTGAGATTTCGCGCAGAATTTCCGAAAAGGACATACGCAGATAACCCTACGAAGGGACATCTTAAATTTGAAAATGATTAAAGGAAATGTAAGATAATATTTAACGCAATTCCACCGAATCTTGAAGGTATAAGGAAGGCATCGGAACATGACAAAATCCTCTGGCTAATTGAAGGACTAACGCCAACATTAAAAGTCATGTTGCATTTAAAAACCTTCAAAAATATTGATGAAGCGATTCAATTCTTAGAAAGTTGTAATCAGGCTCAAGATGGACCCATGGCAAATAGTATGGAATCTGAGGAACCGATGGAGATTGATGCAGTCGGTACAAACCCAAGACCAAGCGGCGCAATGAAAAAATTAATCTGTTTTAATTGCGGCTGCCCCGAGCACATAGCATGTTTCTGTAAAAAAAAAAAAAAAAAAGAAAAGAAAATACTATAGAGAAAAAAAGAAATCACCGAAAGCTAATTTTATGAAAGGAAATAACCATAAGAATCTCTTTATAATAAGATGTAAGATAAATACAAAAATCGCTTAAGTGTTACTGGATACAGGAGCAAAAGAGAAATTCTTATATGAAGAGTTCGTGGATAAAATAGGCGTAAAAACATACAAGAATAGAACGAAGAGACAAGCTTCGCTAATCAACGGCCAGAGATGGGAAATAAAAAGAGACACAGAAAAGATAGAATTAAAAAGCAGAAAATATAAAGGTCAACATAGTTTTAATATATTTCCTATTGATAATTGTGATGTGGTTTTAGGGATGCCTTGGCATGAGAATGAGAAACCCACGTTACAATGGGCATCAAAAAAAATGCTTTGTCTCGCTAAAACGACAAAATATCCAGCTAGAGAAATTGAAGAACGAAGAGGACGAAGCCGAGGATCTGTCCGCCGTTGAATTGATGCACATCATTACATTACCCCTAGCTCTCCGTTCATCACCAAACATTGCCACTTTCAAATACCGTATAAAGAAATATATTTTAACATTCCCATCAAACAAGCTTTCCTCTCCTTTCCTCACCCTTTCTATCCTTAAAATGTAACTTTTTTAATATATCAAATATTGTTTCTTTGCTCCCCACCCAGGGACCTACCTCGTCGGCCCCCACCATACTGGCCCTGGGTGGACGACTTGTATCTTTCTTTAGATTAAATAAATTAATAAAATAAATAAATAAATAAATTGGTTCCATTAGGGCACTTTCTACCTAATAATTTCCCACTATAATTATTTACTTGTTATATTCACTCATGACACGTTATTACAAGTTGTTTGATATATTACATACCATATCTTAGCATTGGAAGTTCCAATGATACCATATGGTTTCGTATAGTACCATTAGGGCACGTGCTATTTAACCAATTCCCACTATCATTATTTACTCGTTATATTCAAAGAAGAAACGTCGTTACGACTTGTTTGATATATTACATTCCCTATCTTAGCATTGAAAGTTTACGTCGTTACGCCGGTCGTAGAATTGATTTGTTTGTGAAGATAGGGTAAACAACACGATTTCACAGACTTTGAACGTGGGATGATTGTAAGAGCTTGGAGCCATGAAGCGAGAAGCGAGGATCAGGAAAACCGACACATATTTGAAATGTATCATATTGTATCATATACTACCATTAGGGCACGTGTTACGTTACAATTTTCCACTATCATTATTTATTTATTTATTTATTTATTTATTTATTTAATAATCAGCATCCCTAAGGGATGAAAACACCAAAGATAAACTCAATTTTCATATTGTATAGACATTACATACTGGGCAATCAAACGTTTAGTATGTGCAAGATGATTAACACAGTCTTTAGTTTTACATTCCATCATAGTTGTTCCTAATTGTTCAGGCAACGAATTCCAATCGTTAAGAGAATTGTAAGGAAATAATCTATCAAATTTTTTGGGAATGATTGTAGGAAGAACTAATTTAGATCTCTGGGAAGTGCGAGTTGAACTGTCATTCTTCGCCCATTTAGCAATAAAGTGAAACGGGTGAATATTCTCCTTTAAGGCTATAAGTTGTAACAGAAACTTGTTGTAACTTGTAACATTCAAGCAAATGAAATGAAATTTTTTTGAAATACAATGCTGTATAAATAAAAGAGAAATGTAAAAACTAAATAGCAATTCCTGTTGAAATCATTCAGCAACTTGCTGATCTCTGATAAAAGCGGAGTCAAAATATAGTACACTGTCACCAAAAAGAATGAAAGCAGCATAGAAAAAGTAAACAAATGAAGACTTAGGATTTCCTAAGGCACAATAGTCTAATATTTTGTTGCATGACCATTTGCAGCGATGACAGTTTGGCATCGGGATGGCATAGAATCAATCAGTTTGAATATTTTATGTAATGGAATGTTATTCCATTGCTGACGCAGCTGTTCAAACTTTTCTGTTGAATTTCGGGATTTGTACCTACTGCACCGACGTTCTAATTCTTCCCACATGTGTTCGATGGGGTTTAGGTCTGGCGATTGGCTTGGCCACTCAAGTAATCGTACTTTCTTTGATTTAAAACAGTCTTTAATGATCCCCGCTGTATGCTTGGAGTCGTTATCCTGCTGGTAAATCCATCCCCGAGGCATATTAGCTTTTGCAAAAGGAAGCATATGCTGAACCAAGATGTTTTTGTAAACGTGCCTGTCCATTGTTCCATCGATTCTTATGAGAGGGCCCACCCCTTGATGACTAAAGCAGCCCCACACCATAGTAGATCCTCCACCATGTTTAACTGTAGGCAGTTGATATCGTCATAGAAAGACGTACAAGAAGTTTATCTTCCCGTGGAGTGGTTGCTTTTGTCGGCCAGACCCTTGCTTATGGTTTACATCTCCCTGCTTCCGAATACGCTGTACAATTCTTGCAACAGATGATTTGGGCACATGAAATTGATCCGCAACTGTTTTGTATGAATTGCCTTGATTAACAAAGTCAACAATGGTCTTCTTGATTGGGGATGACAGATGGACTCGAGTAACATTGCAAATTATATATACTGTATTATGCACAGAAAATACAGAAAACTACTTTTTCGCATTGAAACTCTCATGAATAATGACCGTGTACTATTTTTTGACCTCACTTTTATTGAAAATGGTTGAGTCTCTCAGAAAAAAATTTGAGCAAGGCAATTTGCATATTTTTTCCCATTTGTGTTCCAATGAAAACTATACATTGTAAAAATTTCATTTCATTTGCTTGATTTTTAAAAACGTTACAGCAATAAAAGTAAAAGTGTACTATTTTTTGAGCGCTACTGTAAGTATCTTTTTTTTATGTTTCCATAAAGTTAATATTTGGTTATTCCACCATTTTTTATATTGATTTGAATGTTTTTCTTTTATCATTAAACCATTTATACATAGAGTTTTGTTAATATTTTCCTGAAAGATGTCAAACATTTTATTAATGTCACTGGTACACATATATGGTTTCCAATCAAGTTGTGTAATATCAACTTGGAATTTCTTCCAATCCAAATTGTCAAAAGAGAAAAATTGATGCGAGTACTTAGTATTCAGGCTGTTTTGAGAACATGTTTCTGTTAATTTCACGTTACAGGATAAGGCTAAATGATCATAGCCTGGTAAAACATGTTTTTCAATGCTAAAATTATTCCAATTCTTTGGCAAAAAAATTTGATCTAATATAGTAGCAGTGGAATTAGTTTCTCGAGTAGGAAATTTAACCACAGGTATCATCGATAGCCAATTACAATTATTAATCAATAAATTACAAGATGGGGAAGATTTGGCAAAGTTCAAATTAAAGTCGCCAACAATAATATTAATTTGGTAATGATTTAATTCTTGGATAACTTCTTTTACCTGTTCAATAGGAATATAATTAGGTCTATAAATAGAAAGTAAGCTAAGATCAAAATTAGAGCTCTGACATTTCAAAAGTAAATATTCAAAACCATTATCGGAGCCCTTAAGCAATATGGAACAGTTCCAGTTATTGTTGGCTACAATAGCTACTCGGCCTCCTCGATTGATTCGGTCTGAAAGACACTTCGTATATTGATCATGGTGAAACAAATAGTGTTCATGGCTCTCTGTGAGCCAAGTTTCGGTGAGAATACAAAAATCTGGATCCTGTTGTCTTATCCACAGTTCTATGTCGTCTATTTTTGTTAAGAGGGAACGAACACTCGCATAACAAATGTGTATGAAACTATTTTTATTGTTAAAAAACGAGTAGGGAGGACGGTTTATATTTTTATCATTTAAGGCCCCTCGCATACGTTTCATTATAATAAGCATCATCCACCAATTGAGGATTTTTTTCCTTTGAATTCACGAATCCAAAGGCCCGTACGCCATTTGATATTTTTTAAGGTGTCATTTTGAGAATTCGTCTTCAGACATACAAAAAACATCTTAGATTTTTCTTGTGCTTTAGTGAGCCATCTTCCACATTGTAAAACAGAAAGCTTATGTTCCTCCAATTTTTTAACTAATTGTAAGGTATTTGTATCTCCTCTGAGATTTCCTAAACAAAGTCTAATAGTATTTTGAGTTTTTATAGGAAGACCCCAGTCGTCAAAACTAGTCGGAGATGTAAGGGTCCGGTTTACTTTACCTTCATTATCATAACCAAATAATTAGAATTTCGACTGCGCCATCCGATTACTATCGGAAAAAATGTTAATTAACTAATTACCAATTAATATTTAAACCCAATACCGAATCTTACATAGTAATTCTTCCACACAGGTCCGTGCCAAGAAGGGTGAGAATAGAATGAGGGACTCAAGTTTTTGATTAACAATAACAATGAGATTTATTCATAATAAAAAATAGAATGAAAATAATTGGAGACTAAAATATGAGTTTGGAACACTAAATTTGCTAACTCGATTAGGTTACAATAAAGATGAATTCTGAACCATAATATAATTAAACAAAGATAACTAATGAGATTTTATAAAAAGGAAAACGCTTTTTCATGGCCAAAGGGAAATTATAGATCATACATACTCTCTTGACGAATTAAATGGTCTTGCTTCTTTGGATTTGGGCTCGTTGATCTTCTGCCGATGTTTGTGGTTCACATGGGAATCTTCGAACGTGATCGCGTCATCTTTGGGACAATACTAACTGAATTTTACGGGAAACTGTCATTATTTAAGTTGGGTCGCAACTATGAATACTTTCATTAAAAAGCCTCGTTTATCGAGCAAAATTAAAGTTAAACTTTTGCATCATGATTAGAATAAAATAAATAATAATTTTAACTAAAGGAATTTTGATGTTCCCTTCATGACGGACGCCCGTGAGCCGGACATGGACAGCAAAAGGGTTGCTATCGGTCGGATTACAAAGATCCAACCCCGTCACTTACGCTTCGGTACGCCCGCACATGAGAGGGCAGAAATTGGAAAAGGCCGCTCGTGCTCTCGACGGTGCAAGATTCTAGAGAACACTGATTCTCTCAAAATTACAAGTTCCCTCGTTCGAGAAGGGGTTTGGAAACGACCAATCAGCAATTGATTATGTCGTCAGGGATCTGGAATTTTGGGGTTCAAAGGAAAGGTCAAAGTTAAAGCTAAAAGCTTGTTTCTCTCTGGCTCTTGAATAGGCGTCATTTTGCCGGGCACCCACCTGCAAGGGTGGTGTGGTCGGGGAGAGAGTCATTAATCTGCTTTCTGCTGCTCTTAATTGTCGTTGGGGTAAACTTTCTTCCTTAGATGCTTTAACCTCACCCCCACGATTCGTTCTTCTTCTCCAAGTTCTCTCGCTTTCTATAAACAGTCATAACTTATAGAGACTTCTAGCTGCCTCAAATAAAAGGGTCAATGCCTAATGGCTTATCCCACAGGTCCCGTCTTCGTTATTCAGAAAAAAGGGATAGATCTAAAAGCATTCCACACGCAAGTAATAAACAAACTTGAGAAGAGAGGGAGACATTTCCTCAGACAAAAAGAGATTCTAACTTAACAACAAAATTATATATCCAATTCTAGAAATTTAATAAAAGAGGGATAAATTCTCCTCTGTAACTCGTCTTTAGTTCAATGATGCTCAAATAAACAATTAAATGCTGGTAGTAAGCAGAAATACGAATAATTTAATATTCCAAATGTTATTCTCATTTGAATAAGCATCACTATAAACTGGGACTTCACAGAGAATTAATTTGTAAAGGCTTGGGATCATCACATGGTTCCAAATTGAATGTCTGGAAAAATGGAAAAATATGGAAAAATTCCTGTTTTTTATGATTATCAGTGGACAACGTCTTATTCTTAGATGTGGCTACAAATACGACTTCATTATCTGTAATATGTTGTACTATTTGTTCATTAGTTAGCATGGTAATGTCCTTATCTGAGAGAACTAAAAATTCGATGTCTAATCGGAAAGCCATCATAATTTTTTTTTTTTAGTCGTTATATTCACTCATCACTCGCCATTACGAGTTGTTTGATATATTACATGCCCTATCTTAACATTGAAAGTTTTAATGGTAATGGTATCATATTGTATCATATAGTACCATTAGAGCACGTGCTATGTTACAATTTCCCACTGTCATTATTTAGTCGTTATATTCACTCATGACTCATCGTTATGAGTTGTTTGATATATTATATGCCATATCTTAAACGGATATATATTAAAAGAAGGACGAGACACAAGAACCCTGGAATACAATAAATAATAGTTATTAATTAAAAATACAAATTAAATTAAAAATAAAATATAATAAACAAAAATAATTAATCAAAATCAAAATAAAAATCTGACGTTTCGGATAGAGACTATCCTTTATCAAAGCAAAAAAGGATAATTCTCTAAAAGCAAATAGAATATTAGAGAATTATCCTGAAGTTATGAAAGTTGTACTAACGGTTTATATATAGTTTGCATGGGGAATAGTAATACGGTATTGGCTGAAAAACAAGAAGAGAACAAATGAGATTAATTAGAAGAACTGTTGGGATAGGACAGGACGGAGGACAAATAGGAAATAATAAGGGGGCGGCGAGAAAAATGCAATAGGATGACACATATGAAATTGAAATTATAAAAAAGTTTAGGAATGATAAAGTGCCTAGCAAAAAGATTTCGTAAAATGACCTGAATTTTCCTTGATTTTCCATAAGATAAAAAAAAGAAAAAAGAAAAGGGCCCATAGAGCTTGCGACAAATTAAGGAATAGCTGAAGTTGGAGAGGCATATGGGAAAGGTAATGAGGAAATGGTGCCTTTGCTAAGGTTAATGCCATTAGGGGTGAGGGAATTGAATTTCCAAATAAGAAAAGACTCGAATTGCTTTCTCTCTTTTTTGTTATGGAAGTTACTACGAAGAATATAAAGGCTGCTGACCTGTTTTTAGCGACAGGGGTGCCAGCATTGCTAAGGAGGTCGAATTTATGTCCAGCAAATCTGGCACGTATTGTATTGCCTGTCTCACCGAGATACTGTTTCTGGCATACCTTGCAATGTAACAGGTAAATTAGATTGTGAGAAGTGCAGGTCAGGTTCTGGTTAATTTTGAAAGTAAAGGAGGAAGCACTGCTGGAAATGGTGGTAGCAGGGTTAAGAAAATGGCAAACGCCACAACGCTTTTCATTACAAGGAGAACATCCCTTAGTGGAAGTGCGTGGTGCAGCATAGACCAGAATATCTTTAAAATTAGATGCCCGTTTAAAAGACTTTAGGTGGTTCTGGTAGAATGGAATGGAGAAGAGGAGAGTTGTCAATTATATGTTGATGTTTCCTTAGGATATTTTTAATATAATTGAGGGTTGGATGATAAGGAAGAATTAACGTACAGTGGGTGTGGCCATGGCTGGAGAAGGTTTTAGGATTGTTGTTAGAACAGGAATTGCGATGCTTATAGATAGAAGCGCGTATGACAGATTTGGGGTGGCCTCTTGCTTTAAGGGAGTGAGTAAGGGCGTTAGCATGGAAGTCCTTGTCAGACTGACTAGTGCATATTCTATGGATGCGAGTTAACTGACCTAAAGGGGTGTTATCCCTGCAATGGCGTGGATGGCTTCTATCATAGTGTAAGTACTGGTGCCTGTCAGTGGGCTTCTTATAGAGATTAGTAGACAATTTGTTGTTAGTGATAGAGATAGAGACATCCAAAAAAGAAACAGATGTGATAGAATAATTGTGAGAAAACTTGATAGAGGGGTGGATGGAGTTAGAGTAGGTTATAAAAGATAGGAGAGAGTCTTCATTATGTGGCCAGATCAGGAAAACATCGTCAATATACCGTAGCCAGACTAACGGCTTCAAGGGAGACGTGGAAAGCAGTTTGGTTTCCACCTGCCCCATAAAAATGTCGGCATAGTTAGGAGCTATTTTGGAATCCATAGCAGTGCCACTGGACTGGATATATTAATCATTGTTAAAAGTGAAGAAATTGGAGATTAGGATGATGTTAAGGAGAAGGCAGATTGTGTCAGTAGAAGAAACTTGGAAAGGTTTGTTAGCCTCGAGACTGTTGCGAACAGCTTCAATTCCATCATCATGAGGAATGTTAGTGTAGAGAGAAGAGACATCATGTGTGCAATTTACCTGCTACATTGCAATGTATGCCAGAAACAGTATCTCGGTGAGACAGGCTATACTATACGTGCCAGATTTGCCGGACATAAATTCGACATCCTTAGCAATGCTGACACCCTGTCGCTAAACACTTTAATTCCCCTGGCCACTCTTTACAAGCCATCAGCCTTTATATTCTTCGTAGTAACTTCCATAACAAAAAAGAGAGAAAGCATTTCGAATCTTTTCTTATTTGGAAATTCAATTCCGTCACCCCTAATGGCATTAACCTTAGCAAAGGCACCATTCCCTAATTACCTTTTCCATATCCCTCTCCAACTTCAGCTGTTCTTTAATTTGTCGCAAGCTCTATGGGCTCTTTCTTTTTTTCTTTTTTTTTGTCTTATCTTTTATTTCTTCTTTTCAATGTTCTTTCATATTTTTCTACCTTTGACCCGATTCTCTTACATGTGGGACTATTTTACAGAGTGACTAGCGACCGGGAATTGTCAGGGAATTTTATATTTTTTTTTTTTTAACCGGGAACAGTCAGCGAATCATAAAATCGAAAATTTTGAACAATGTCAATAAGATTCTTTCATGACAGCCTGATAATCAGGAAAAATCAAAGAAAATTCAGGGAATTTTACGAAATCTTTTTGCTAGGCACCCTATCATTCCTAAACTTTTTTATAATTTCAATTTTATGTGTGTCATCCTATTGCATTTTTCTCGCCGCACCCTGATTATTTCCAATTTGTCCTCCGTCCTGTCCTATCCCAATAGTTCTTCTAATTAATCACATTTGTTCTCTTCTTGTTTTTCAGCCAATACCATATTACTATTCCCCATGAAAATTATATATAAACCCGTCCGTTAGTACAACTTTCATAACTTCAGGATAATTCTCTATTATTCTATTTGCTTTTAGAGAATTATCCTTTTTTGCTTTAATAAAGGATAGTCTCTATCCGCAACGTCAGCTTATTATTTTGATGTTGATTAATTATTTTTGTTTATTATATCTTATTTTTTATTTAATTTGTATTTTTAATTAATAACTATTATGTATGCCATATTTTAGCATTGAAAGTTTTAACGGTATCATATTGTATAAATAATTGTTAATAAATAAAAATGAAAAATAAAATATTTTTCATTTTTATTTATTAACTATTATTTATTGTATTCCAGGGTGTTTGTGTCTCGTCCTTTTCTCTTATAAATATCCGTTTATCATATTGCATCATATAGTACCATTAGAGCACGTGCTACAAATTACAATTTCCCACTATCATTATTTAGTAGTTATATTCACTCATGACTCGCTATTACGCGTTGTTTGATATATTACATGCACTATCTTAGCATTGAAAGTTTTAATGGTATCATGTTGTATTGTATAGTACCATTAGGGCACGTGCTATTTAACCAATTCCCACTATCATTATTTACTCGTTATATTCGATGAAGAAACGTCGTTCCGACTTGTTTGATATATTACATGCCCTATCTTAGCATTGAAAGTTTTAATGGTATCGTATTGTATCATATAGAAACATTAGAGCACGTGCTACGTTACAATCTCCCACTATCATTATTTAGTTGTTATATTCACTCATGACTCTATTTTACGAGTTGTTTAATATATTACATGCCATATCTTAGCATTGAAAGTTCCAATAGTACCATATGGTACTATTAGGCACGTGCTAGTAAACCAATTACCTTTATCATTATTTACGCGTTATATTCATTCATGATACGTCTTTACACGTACACGTGCCACTAGACCAATACATGCTATCAGTAGCTACTCTTTTATATTCGTTCATGAGACGTCGTGACAATTTTTTTTATCTATTTCATGCCATGTCTGGTTAGAGGAAATTTTTAAGCGGGTGTCGTAATGTTACCATTAGAGTACGTACCTATTCTGGCTATCTTAGGTACATACTTGTTCGAGCTCTTTCCCATATTAATGGATATGTGACAACAGAGTGTAAAAAAGTTATTTCGTTTTCTAGTTATCGTAATAAATAATAAGCTCCCTACGAATAATAAAATTCTTTTGATTTAGATTTCGTTCTGCCCTTTCAATTATCGTCAATCATGTGCATCCTGCACGCGCACAATCTCATTAACGTTTAGAGCACGTACAGATCCGAACCTATATGCCTTTTACGCGTTTTACCTAATGTAATTGTACTGATTTCGGCCATTTTCGAACTAAATTTATCAATTGGCCAAACAGTATTTAATAACATTATATTCGTTCAGGGCTCTTCGTTACGAATGGTTTGATATGTTGCTTACTATATCTTAACATTGAAAACTTCTAGAGCGCGTGCCATTGTTCCAATTTCGACCATCTTCGAACTGAATATATCAATTGGCTAAACAGTATTTATAACATTTTATTCGTTGATGGCTCATCGTTACGAGTTTTTTGATATGTTACTTGCTATATCTTAACATGGAAAAATTTCGGGGGGGGGGGAGGTATCATAATAGTACAATTAGAGCGCGTGCCATTATATCAATTTCGACCATTTTCGA
Organism: Rhysida immarginata; assembly: GCA_023313115.1. NCBI lineage: Eukaryota > Metazoa > Arthropoda > Chilopoda > Scolopendromorpha > Scolopendridae > Rhysida > Rhysida immarginata. The sequence continues at coordinate 24,415 of JAHWFO010074462.1, read as the reverse complement.
ACTCATCCGTGCCATTTCCCATATCTATCGATTGGTGAAAACAGATTTTTAAAATCTTTCATACTTTCCGAGAAAATCGAGTTACGGACGGACAAGGCCAAAGCATAAAGCACCTTTCGGTACTTAATAATAATAAATAATATATAATAAAATGGTGGTGGCTACGTACAGTGCAACCTTGTACGCCTTCCGTTCAATACAAAGGAAGTGACAACAAATACCGCCATCTACCAACAGATTCAGATTCAAAACTAACTCAAATATCGAAACAAGCAACATGGCGGATTCACATCCCATAGTAGAGAAATGCAACGTTTTAAACAATTTTATCTTAGCTTCGAGTAGCTCTTATGGGATAGAATGAATATTGTTAATGACGCCGATCAGCTTCAACTCAAGAAAAGCTACATTTCCTTCATATTTACTAGATCTTATTTACTAGGTTCTACGTGTAGATGTCCCTCTCCCCCCTCAAGCATTCTCTTCTCCTATTGACTCGAGTTAGCTCTGATTGCTTCGCCATCTAAATTTTGACTCTATTGCAATTTATTTCATGTAATCAAGAATAGATGAAAGAAGTAATTGATTTATAATTATTATAATTATGCATTTTGTCAAAAGGTTATAGATTCATTATTATTACAAAATTTTTTTATATTTTTTATAAATATTCATTTATTGAATAATAGTTGTTTTTATTTTACAGTCATTTAATTAATAACGTCATTTTACAGTTAAAATTAAGAATTTTACTATTTCTTCATATCAAATTTTTAAAAAATAAAAAAAAAAATTTATAATTTTTATTTAGTTTTGATACTTCTAAATATAACTGCCAAATAAATTATTATAGTAAAAATAAAACTAAAATAAATTTAACAAAATCCACTTAATATTCACTAGAGGTCTTTGGATTTTCAACAAATAAATTTTAGGATGCAATACTTGCTATTAATATTAGGATATCCACAGTAGATTAAATGCAGGATGTCCACTAGTGGAAACAACGAAATTAATAAAATAGCTGGTCATTCAACAGGTTTTAATGTCCAAAGACAGCTTCAGTAGCAGGAGCACCGACTTCAGGAAAATATTGGGGGGGGGGGGGATACTTCTGTAGACCCATCCAAAAGAAGGCCCAAAATAAGATACTATGAGAAATTTGAAAAAATATAGCGCATAGAAAAAATATTGAGGAGACATGCCCCCCCCCCACTCTCAGCAAATTTTTTTTTTTGGGGGAAGGGGGCAGAAAGTGTCATGCCCCCGCCAAATTCGGCACCAACGTTCAGTAGTAAGAAGAAAGTCACTTTTATGGCGGAGTAAAAGAAATTTAAAATTTATAAAACAAGTATAATTGACAGAATGTTTTCGAGAGTTACCTTCTTTTATCCCCAGTTATAAAAATTTATTAAGTTTCTTTGAATTAATCATTGTTAAATAGAGGCTTTACAATACTGCATTATAAAAACGACGACTAGTTTCGGCTTTATTACCTGCCTTTCTCAAGTCTGCATAAGAGACAATCGACAATCGAACAGTGCAGGTAAAACGAAATGAGTGGTCCGAAAGCAACGCTTTCACTGCCATACTCATCCAGAAAGTAAGCACTGGAAGTACACTGAACTAGGCAAGAAGCCAGATGAAACCTAGTTAAGTCATCTAAAGGATAAGATGGAGTCCTTTCCTATCAGGACGATAGTGTTGATTGTTGATTGACGAGGGACAAGGGACACGAGGAGCTAGGAGATCCAATATTCGGGAAATATCGCCTTTTGGATGTCGTCGAAATTGATGTCCAGGAGGTGACGTGGCCTGCGATGTCTAAGAAGGCTTCTGAAGGTAAGCGGGTGCTCAAGAATACCTGCAACCAGAGGATTGGGATGGTCCTTCATCTTCGGAAGCAGCTTTTTCATCAATTCCTGGACGTGATTTCCAATGGGAGGTATCTCAAAATCGTCGGCAATAGAAGTATTTGTTGCAACTTTCCTGTCAAGTTGAGCAATGGTCCTCAAGGTAACGTTTTGGAAAGTTTGGATGTCCTTCCATCTGGACTTACATATTGTGGTCCAGGCAGGCATACCATATAACAGAATGGTCCGGATTACCATTTTATATAGCAAAAGTTTGCTATTTATTCCAAGAGCGCTGTTTCGCCCCAGGAGGGCGACCAGGCTGAACTTTGCCTTCTTAGCCTTATTGATAGCATAGGAGACGTGGTCACCCCAATTTAGCTTGGCATCTATCACCACTCCGAGGTATTTGTAATTCTTCACCCATTCGAGCTCTCTACCCGAAAGAAGGAGAGGCTTCGGGGGTTTCCAAAGTTTCTTGGTAATAAACATAGCTTTGCACTTGTCGATATTTAGTTTGAGTCTCCACTTAGCAAATCATTTCTCGCACTTATGTAAGGCATTCTGCAATCGAGATATGGCATGAGCGGGAAAGCGAGCAGTGGTCATGATGGACGCGTCGTCAGCGAACAGATACAGCTTGCATTTTGTAAATGTTGGAAAGTCATGGATGAAAAAGTTGAAGAGTACAGGGCCAAGAACAGAACCCTGTGGAACACCAGCTTTGACGTCACACCGGTTTGAAAAGGAGCAGCCAAACTTTACTAGAAATATCCTGTTTGACCGAAAGGATCTAATCAAGGCAATAAGATCGTCCAGAAATCCACAAGTAATCATTTTGTGTATTAGGCCTTCGTGCCAAACCTGATCAAAAGTTTTTTGGACATCCAAAACACAAGACCACCATATTTAGCGCAGTGAAGAGGAGTGTTTAAATCTGCAACAAGTCTCCAGATCTGGAGTTGGCAGGAGTGACCTGGTCGAAAGCCGTGTGAAGTCCCAGTTTATATGATGCT
>JAHWFO010074462.1:0-20699 GCA_023313115.1 Rhysida immarginata | reverse complement strand
TTTTCCAATTTCTGCCCTCTCATGTGCGGGCGTACCGAAGCGTAAGTTATGGGGGTTGGATCTTGTAATCTGACCGATAGCAACCCTTTTGCTATCCATGTCCGGCTCATGGGCGTCCGTCATGAAGGGAACATCAAAATTCTTTTAGTTAAAATTTTATTTCTTTTATTCTAATCATGGTGCAAAAGTTTAACTTTAATTTTGCTCGATAAACGAGGCTTTTTAATGAAAGTTATCATAGTTGCGACCCAACTTAAATAATGAGCTTCCTGTAAAATTCAGTTAGTATTGTCCCAAACAATGACGCGATCACGTTCGAAGATTCCCATTTGAGCCACAAACATCGGCAGAAGATCAACGAGCCCAAATCCAAAGAAGCAAGACCAATTGATTCGTCAGAAGAGTATGTATGATCTATATTTTCCCTTTGGCCATGAAAAAGCATTTTCTTTTTATAAAATCTGATTAGTTGATTATATTATGGTTCAGAATTCATCTTCATTGTAACCTAGTCAAGTTAGCAAATTTAGTGTTCCAAGCTCATATTTAAGTCTTCAATTATTTTCTTTCTATTTTTTATTATGAATAAATTTCATTGTTATTGTTAATCAAAAACTTGAGTCCCTCATTCTATTCTCGCCCTTCTTGGCACGAACTTGTGTGGAAGAATTACTATGTAAGATTCGGTATTGGGTTTAAATATTAATTGGTAATTAGTTAATTAACATTTTTTCCGATAGTAATCGGATGGCGCAGTCGTTTTATAATTATTTGGTTATGGTAATGAAGTTAAAGAAAACCGGACCCTTACATAAATTGACGCAGTGCGACAGGATATTTAAGTTATTAATTAGAGTGATTTAATGTTCTTTGTATTTTGAAAATTGCACAAATCAGAAAAAATTTTAAATTTAAGACCTAGGAGGGTATATTAAGTGACAAATTAATTTTGACATCTTAAAAGAGAAAGAAAGATGGCTCAAGCAGCGTTTGGTTTAGCTAGTGAAGTGGGTCATTATGATGGTTCTACGGATCCCACATTATTTTTTCAAAAACTTGATGAAATTGGCACTGTTTGTAATTGGGTACCAGAACACAAATTAAATATTGCAAAAATCAAGTTAACAGGAAACGCTCAGTTTTATTGTAGGCATGATCAGGCTATGGCAGGGATAAACAATTATGATGAATTAAAGAAAAAGATAATAGAGCGATTTGGCAAGGAGCCAAAGGGTAGAAGTGAAAGATTATTTTCTGAATGTCATCAGGAAAAAGGAGAAACTGTTAGAGACTATGCTACGCGTATTCAGGCACTGGGAAAGAAAACAATGATTCAAGTAGAGGGGGTAGGCCAAGATGCAGATGTTAAAAGAGCATTCGCGAAGGAGATATTAGAGGAAAAGATTAAAGATAAATTTTTAGAGGGCTTACGACCTAGTTTACAGAAAATAGTGTTGTTTAGAAAACCGGATAATTTGGAAATAGCCATTAATTATGCAGAAGGAGAGGAGGAAATTGAACTAAGATTCGCGATGGAAAAGGTATGGGTTAAATACAGAAGAAAACGAGGAAAAGGAATTGAGCAGAAATATTATAGATCACAATTTAAATACATTAATTAATCGGCGTATAGATGAATTGATGCAGTTAGGGATGGGGGAAGGAAACAGAAACATAAGCAAACAGAGAGTTGAGAGAACTGGAGCGCAAATAGATAGAAGTTGTAGGAGCATGCACAAACAACAACAAGGAAATAGGCTTAGAAGAGGAAACGTAGAGGGTGGGTATTAATTGCCTCCTCTTTCAGCTATTGATGAAGAGGTTATTTATTACAGGATTAGTTGAGGAGAAAACAATCCTCCTTAAAATTTTGAAAACATAATTACTTAGTTCGACATTGTTTTGTCTATTTTAAATGCAGAGATTGTATAGTAGATTTAACATAAAGAAATTGATTGTAAACCAGAGCAGCATAGGTTACTGTAGTGAGGGAGACAATGGAGTGAGGAACACTAAAAAACCCCTCCCTCCTCTCTTCTCTCCATTTTCTTCTTTCTTTAGTTCTGCCATTTAAGAACAAGTTATACAGGCAAATCACAGAAGCATACGGGAATAAGATTTCTTTGTTGCTATTAAAAGAATAGTTTGAGAAAGTTAATGTTGTTTATTGTTGGAAAAGTTATTAACCTTTTCCCAGCGGAGGTGGCCGAATCAGGCCACTTGTAGCCATGTCAATTCCATATAACACATTACAAAATTTAAATTCATATAACTGAAATTTTATTACAGATAAATTGCTAATTTTTTTTTTATTTTTTTTTAGATGCACATTACTACTAGTATATCCCTTCAAATTTTAAAATTAAATGAGAAAATATAATAAAAAATGATTTTCCACATGTGTTGTCAAAGGAGGGGGGGAGGGGCTGAAATCATGACTATAAAAAATGCTTATAAGAAATTTTCTATTATCGATAAAAACTTCAAACTGCTTTTGTTGAATTCTTGAAAGCTTTATAATTAACTGCCAATAAATTATATACCCCAAATTAATTAATAATCAATAATATTCGAAATTTTAGAAAGCTTGTGTATGGAGAAACTTAGCAACATCTAAAATTACGAATTTATTAAAAATTTCCAGGGCACAACCAAACCATTTAATGATTGAATTATATTAAAATGATACCTTTTATTTATGTTTTAAATTTTTTCATTTCGTAAATTACATTTTATTCTTAAGTTATTTCAAAAAAATTAACACCATTGCTATCGGGATCGTTTCTTGATGACGTCATTTGAGATTGATCACTTCTCAGAATATGAGGAAGTTAGATAAGGCCACGTCTATGCTTTATCAAAGAAAGAGATTAAAATCCTATTATGTGATTTTCTGGCTATTGTCAGGCAGGTGTGACCCATTTAACAACAAATTACGTAGGTATTTGAAAAAAAAAAAGTAAAAATATTCCACATTCAATTATATAAAAAATCGTTAAAAATAAACAAATAGAGATATAAAAAAAATTTTTTTTGCTTTATTTAGATAAGATTTCTCCCTAAATTTTGGCTTTTTTCAAATACGAAATTATTACATTTGTAATTTTTTAAAAAAGGATTTTAACCAAGTTTTTCAAATAGAAAATTTTATTATACATTTTAATGTATTGTTTAAAAAAAAAAACGTTACTTTTTATCGATCAAAAAAATTACTATTCAAAAGCAAATATATTCAAGAACACAAATTAAAAATTTTAAAGTAGTATATCAGTTATTGAATTTTTAAAAAAATATTTTCTATCCCCCTGTAAGAAGAATCATTTTCTCAAAAAAATAGCCCGCTGGGAAAAGGTTAATTGTTTCAATTGATCGTTGCATATGTTACGGATCACTAGATGTTATAGTGCGAATATAAGAAGACATTTCTTGCGACTATTTAAGTCATATGGTGAGTGACTATATGCTTACATATATTAGACGTTTGCATATTTCACAATGGGTATTCCTTCACATACGTTGAAGAGGATTAGGAGAATATTGTTGGTTTAGTGGCATATGTGCTATATTTTGTGCTAATTTAGCATTGATGCTCTAAGATTTTCAGTAAATTGAGCATTAGTAATGTTGTATGCCTAGCATTAATTTTAAGTGATGACTTATTGATATAATAATTATGAAAAGAAGATTATATAGGATAACATAGTTGTAGTTTATTGTTGAATTGATGTTCCAAATATATCCTCAGTCACTACAGATGATTTGAAGGATTGAACTACAATTGTTTTAATGAGCAAGTGCACGCGTCATTAATTATTATGGTGGTTATATACGTTTTATTTGGGATGTATTTGCACGTTTGTTAGCCTCAGACTGCTGACTGAATTTTTAAGAAAATGTGTTACTGATTCATGTGATTCGACTCATTGTTTTTACTAAGTTCGGAACAGTGATTGACTATCTCATTTGAAACGCAGAGTTTAGTTTTGTTGAATTGTAGACAACTATTGATGTGATTGCGTTAGATTATTAACATCGTAGAACGTTTTATTTCCCGAATTTAAGGCTTCATCAGAACTACTTGCTGCTACCAGTTTCCTATGTTGTTATCGGCAAAATTTTAGCATGTTTCGTGAATTTGGTTTAATAGAGATGCATTCTTGAGGTGAAATTTTGAAACAGACTGTCATATAAAGATTTATTATCGTTACATGAATTTTATTGTTGTCGTTTATAAACAAATACTTTTAAATTAGTTTTGCCTTGTCATAATACGGGCAGGTTTTAGTCGATTTTATTATAGTATCATTATATTTGACGTAGGTGATAGAAATTGCTAATCAGGTTATGATAATGCGTTGTAATTATAGATAGCTTTCTCTTTTGGAGAATATTCTTTTGAAAAGCTTATGCGGTTCCTATAAAAATAGGTTTGTTGAAATATTGTATATATATTTTGGTTTTAATGCTTGGCCACATATGGTAAATGAATAGCACTCATTGTATCTGAATCACAGCGGGAACAGCCAGCAACATTGTATCTATGCCAACTGTTTCTATAACTCCCTCCGTCCCACTGTGAGTAATCTTCATAAAACTATACATGTTTCTTCTAAATTTTAATAATTCGAAGAAACATTATGAAAGGAAGGTTGTTAAGAGGATACATTCAGTTTTAATGAAGATAAATAAACTTAATGTCTAATCTTGAGAATAAATTACAAGTTGTATGGTTGATTTAATGACATTATCTTGGAAGAAGTTAAAAATCAATTACCGACTAAACTTTAGATCAGAGGCTTGCAATGAAGTTATTTGATAATTATAGCAGATGCTAACAAATTTAAAAATGATATTAGTGCCAATTTTGTTTTTAAAGGCTTGAATGGTTCAAAGTTTGAACTAAAGGTAATGTTACAGTGGGTAGATTGCATTGTTATATAGAAGTTAAAGTTTGTTCTGGAAACTATTTGATTGTGATATTATATACAGAATATCTGTAAATGAAAATTTAATTTGAAGAACAAGAACTGTTTAATGTTTATATAGTGTTGTAAGAGAGCACAACAGCTCATGTTTCATATTTTAGCTGCACTGATTCATGATTTTGGTATAAGGTAGTTGTACTATTAAGCTCTTAACTGAAAGAGTATTGACAATTCAGAACAAGACGTTTTGGCAGAAAATTTTGTTATCAGCACATGATAGTCATATTTGTGAATTAGAAGCCTAATTCTCTGTAACTGATTGAAGCCAGAATGAAAACAAATTTTTTCAATCCACAAATTTTTTGTGCAGACATTGAAAATGATGAAAACCTGTCTAGTTTATGTTTTGGTTGAATCTCATAATTACGAAGCATAATAATAGAGTGCTATGGACACAGATTTGGGCTGTCTGTGTTTTATTGTGAGAAAGCAATCCTGAAAGTATGTTATATTTTTATAATTACTCTATAGTTTATACAGGTTTGTTATATTTGTTGGAGAGTATATACATCATTTCACTTTTGCATTTATAGAGAAGTAGAAAATGGTTATGGATGCCTCGAGTTGTAGACATTTTGGTGACAGATGTTAAAATAAATAAATAAATAAATAAATAAATAAATAAATAAATAAATAAGTAAATACATAAATAAATAAATAAATAAATAAATAATTTATTTTTGGATTGAATAATTGTTTTTAGATGAATGATACAGATGTAGACATAAAATTTCTGTTATGCTGAAATAGAAGTTGACGTTAAAGGATCAAAGGAATTGTATTCTAGGTTGGAATTCTATGCACCCGCGCTGTATGTTAGCAAGTTGACAGGCTATATTTCCAGATTAGTTTAGTACATTGATGTTTGTGTGCTATAGTTATTGGTAATAGATTGTTGATTTTAGTAATTGAGATTAGGAATTCAGAATAAGATTTGTTTCTTTGGGGATTACAAGACAGTGTTTCTTACATGGTGATGAATAAGGGATTTCATGCAATAATCCATAGACAAATACTTTAAATGAGGCATTTACCCTCGTCAGCTCCCTTGAAATCTCAACCCGAGCTAGAAATGCTCCCCTACGCTGGGAAACGCCCCTTCTCCAAAGAGGATTTTGTTTAGAGGGAAACCCAGCCTTTTGTCTCGCCTTCTTCCTCTTTCTCTGCATGAATAGCAGAGCTTGGCTGCCTCCAGCTGTGAAGGAAGAAGAGTTATACCTTAAATTCCACTCTCTATCTTAAACGATACAAAATGTGATCTTGATTTCATTTTTTCTGTTGTTATGTGACCCTGCAGACAGACACTGCTCTTCCTCTCCCCCTCTCTATCTCTAAGTTGTTATCAATTAAAAAGTTAATTGATTCATATTTTACACAAGACTAAGGATTAAATTCCAATGTTCTTCTTGGTTGATAGTTATGCAGCCATTTTATAATTACTTGTTGGTGTAAAGCCCAGGTGTGCTTGATTATTACTTTTCTTTCATTTTATTAAAACCACAACCGCCCTTGTTCCGAGCTCAGTTGTTAATAACTTAGTGTTAAGAATCACACTATGATCCACACCTGCTCAGACATCTATAACTCATATTGTATATCTTGTTGGACCATGTATTGACAATTGGAAAACTAACGTTATTTCGTTTACATATTTGCATTCTTCATGGACATTAAAAATCATGTGCTATTTACACAAGCTTGCGATCGGTATTCGTTCTGGAGTATTTTCTTTTGGTTCTTCTTTAATGCTATAATTGAAATGCTTCTAACATTATAAGAGCATTCTATAATTTGCAGCATGCGTCGTGGTACTGGTGCGACTTGTCTTATGAACAACTTAGTTTTATGGACTATATTTTGCGACTTATTTTAATAATACGCTTATAAGCAGAGTTTGTTACTATAATTATTGTGAGCCTATCAATGATCCTACCTAAATCTGAATCTGGATAACATCATGAGGATAACCTATTTCATTTCTATTATTACTTATTTATGATGTCTTGTGGGTACAGTGATTACGCATTGTAATGAGGCTTTGTTTTCGCTTCTTTTCTAGTTGGCGAACCGACCTGAGAAGACAGCACCATTTACAACTCCTTACCCACAATGGCCAAAGTTTTCGCAATTTTTCTATTCTTTTCCTTTTGTTTTGGCAATCCGCCGCTTGATAAAGGGTTAGTGTTTATTTGGGAAAGCGAGTTCGTACTGTCTGCTACACAGTGGACGTTGATCATGGATGTTCCCAGGGAACGATTCATTGAGGATGGAAATCACCTCCTAAAGGAAGTAAGAAGAGGCAAAAATGCTACGCCTTTTGGCTACAGCGAACAGATACATCAGGAAATGGCACGTTTAGAGGCTGCGGCAGTGCAGACAAACAAAGATGTACAGGGATTGGTTGCTTTGCTAACTATAGCACGAACCAAGCGCGGACTCATTGATGTGGGTGGAGATTTATTTCGAGCACTTTTCGGAGTGGCTACCACTGGCGATCTTGCTTCTCTCAATAGCAGGATTAATCAATTGGGAACGGTTAGCAAGGATATTATTCATATGGTGGAGCAACAAGCTACACTTTTAAATCAAACCATTCAGGAAACTCTTTTTACTAGAAGGGTAGAAAAGGTATTGGCCGACGAACTTGCAGTATTACGAAATTGGACTACTCATGAAAATGCTGCCGTTACCCAAGTCAGATACATGGATAGCGTCTTAGCTGAATTTAGATATAACGTTTTAAATTTGAAAGAATCTGTTGACATGTTAAGTCAGGGAAAGATCACTAGACATCTCCTCCCTGAACGCAAGTTGCTAGCGCTTCTAAAGGAAATCGACAAACAATTACCTGAAAATATTGCGCTCATTGTTGCACCCTCTTGGGAAACATTATATAGTTTTTACAGATGGGCCTCTGTCATTGCTGTAGCAATGGTCGGAAAGCTCAGATTATTCATTCAAATTTCTTTGGTTGTATCTCAGGGATACTTTGATCTTTATCGAGTTTTGAGTGTGCCGATAGAAATTCCGTCTTTAAAGGTATTTGCCTATTTCCCCTCATCGTCCCCGTACTTTGCGGTCTCTTGCAACCGTCAGTCGTTCATTATGTTTAGTCAGGCAGACTGGGATTCATGCCTAATAGAATCCCCGCACCGTATTTGTTCGCCTCGATCCGCCATCCATACTGTGCCTTTTCAAAATTGCATATATTCTCTTTTTATGGGTGAAGAAAGTAGCGTCCATAATCTTTGTGAAAAACGGGTAGTAAAAAATCCAGCTCCCGTATTCTTTAGGAATGATAATTTAGGCCATTGGATCTATAGTGTTCCACAACGTACTAGTGTTACAGTTAGATGCCATGCAAAGGTTAGGACAGATCCTGGACGTACAAGCATTGTCAGACTTGAAGGTGCTGGTGAATTCCAGCTAGAACAATCTTGCGTCAGCATAGGAAAAGGTTTTTTCTGCCTCCTTTATTTCGTGGACGAACAGAAGTTAGTCCAGCTCGTGTAGATTTGATGGTTGTACCTGACATTTCCACTTTTGTTAATTCTAGCGATATCGAAGTGCTCGCTAAGGATCAATCACTTTTAGACTTACTTGGAAAAAATGATGACCAAAATTTGGAGAGGGCAGCATGTCCCTCCAACAGATAAAGCAAAGAGCACATGACTTGGAAGCTGTTATTGATACCGATATAATTCAGCCCAGTCTATTGTCGTCTTGGAGCATAGCTGGGATAGTCTCCATTATTATTTTTCTTATTATCATTCTCGTTATAGGCAGTAGGTGTTACAAAGGCAATAATTGCCCAAAAATAAGGTCTCGTACATTCAGCGGAGGGACTGTTGATCTTTCCGACCCCAGGGAAACCTTGGAACTGGAGTCCCCCAATGGAACTCGTGTAACTTCGGTCAGAGATAGTGCTAGTATGGTGCTTGGACAAACAAGAGTACTGTATGACCCTAGTGAAAATTAAGATTAATTTTTCTTGTCTTTCTCAAAAGCCCATTAACGTTAATGAAGATTCACTTTTACACAAAAACATTCTCGTTTGTTTTGAATAAAGGTTCATTTGACACATAGTTGATAACAACACCTTATATATGTAATTAGTTGATAGAGTAAGTTTATGTCTATTATTGGTAAAAGGCTGGCCATATTTTGGGAAAAAAGATCACTCTCTTTACAGCCTATTCGAAGTAGACGTGGATCACCTATCTCCAAGCTCCTTCACGATAAAGATGACCCCACCACAAGGACTGATACATCTCCAGGCCTCCAAGGTCCTTCAGCTGTTATAACCATTCTGCGGAAGTTGCCACCGGACTAATTCCAAGTTGATTCTGCTCCCGACCAATTCTTTGGTTCGAGCAGGTCACTTACACGGTTAGAGGAACTCATGCAAACGGAACTGATTTTTTCTTCTTCCACCCGACTTGGTAAGAAGGTAATAGTGAACAGTTACAAATGAACCAGTGACAGTTTGTTAATTAGTGTGTGCAACAGATTGGTGAACCTTAAATTCAGCAGACTGATTTGGTGATTTGAAACGGATGGACCTGATGTTAACAAGTGGTTTAAATGTGTGAGAAGTACATTATAAAATTCTTATTCACATTCTTCTTTAATACTAATTTTTTTTACTTAAGTCCTAATGTAGGCAACAAAAGGTCAATATTAATAAAGTCTTTGCATTCTTTTATTGACCAAGTTGCTAGTTTTAAAGTGTCCATATTACATTTTAAGAACTTTTGTTGAACTTCCGCGAAAAGTGACAAGAACTGTGTGTGATTAAATTACCTGAAATATCGGACTTAGACCAATTGCAACAACCATAATAATCTGGACTTTGGACATTATTTTTTTATTAATACATTACGATTAACTTGTGACATATAAATTTAATCTTTATAATAATTAATATTCTTCAAGCCTACCTGAAATAGGTTACTAAGAAGTTTAACCTGATACTTTAAAAAATCTTATTCGTCACTATTTTTTAATTGAAACATTGTATCCTATCTAATGTCTACCTAATCATTTTAAATCCTTTCTTTGATAATGTTATGTTATCCCTAATTGGCACAAATATTCCTAGACTTTAGTTATTTCCAAAATCATTACATATTTACTCTCCTATACTTTATATTACAAACTTATTTGCTATTGCATAACAATTATTTTAAGGATTACATATTAATCATTATATGTAGTAAGATAGTTTCATCATGGCCCAACGTTAATCATACTGCTCTTGCGACAAACATTCAAAAACAGAAAGGCTGAAAATTAAGGCAGAAATGGTTCCACAGGGAAGCCATTTCCGAAAGAAGGGGGGCATTGTGAAGTCCCAGTTTATATGATGCTTATTCAAATGAGGATAGCATTCTGAATATTAATTTATTCGTATTTCTGCTTACTACCAGCATTTAATTGTTTATTTGAACATTATTGAACTAAAGATGAGTTACAGAGGAGAATTTATCCCTCTTTTATTAGATTTCTAGAATTGGATAGATAATATTGTTTTAAGTTAGAATCTCTTTTTTGTCTGAGGAAATGTCTCCCTCTCTTCTCAAGTTTGTTTATTGCTTGCGTGTGGAATGCTTTTAGCATCCATCCCTTTTTCTGAATAACGATGACGGGACCTGTGGGATAAGCCATTGGGGATTGACCTTTCTATTTGAGTCAGCTTGAAGCCTTTTGTAAATTATGACTGGCGAAAGGATGCAAGCCAGTTTGGAAAGGAGAACGAATCGCGGGGGTGAGATCAAAGACGCCCTGGGAGGAAAGTTTACCCCAACGGCAATTAAGAGCAGCAGAAAGCTGACCAGTGACCCTCTACCATGCAACACCCGCACATCTGGAGGTTGCAGGTGGGTGTTAAGACGAATTGACGCCTATTCAAGACCCAGAAACAAGCTTTTAGCTTTAGTTTTGACCTTTCCTTTGAACCCCAAAATTCCAGATCTCTGACGACATAATCAATTGCTGCATGGTGCAAAAGTTTAATATTAATTTTGTTCGATAAACGAGGCTTTTTAATGAAAGTTATCATAATTGCGACCCAACTTAAATAATGACAGTTTCCCGTAAAATTCAGTTAGTATTGTCCCAAACAATGACGCGATCACGTTCGAAGATTCCCATTTGAGCCACAAACATCGGCAGAAGATCAACGAGCCCAAATCCAAAGAAGCAAGACCAATTGTTTCGTCAGAAGAGTATGTATGATCTATATTTTCCCTTTGGCCATGAAAAAGCGTTTTCTTTTTATAAAATCTCATTAGTTGATTATATTATGGTTCAGAATTCATCTTCATTGTAACCTAGTCAAGTTTGCAAATTTAGTGTTCCAAGCTCATATTTTAGTCTTCAATTATTTTCTTTCTATTTTTTATTATGAATAAATTTCATTGTTATTGTTAATCAAAAACTTGAGTCCCTCATTCTATTCTCGCCCTTCTTGGCACGAACTTGTGTGGAAGAATTACTATGTAAGATTCGGTATTGGGTTTAAATATTAATTAGTAATTAACTTTTTTTCCGATAGTAATCGGATGGCGCAGTCGTTTTATAATTATTTGGTTATGGTAATGAAGTTAAAGAAAACCGGACCCCTACAGCCGTATTGCTCTTCACGAACAACACCAACCTATCCAGGTACTGTGGGGTGGTATTTCTCGATGTCAGTAAAGCTTTTGACCATGTGTGGCATGAGGGCCTTGTCTACAAAATGATCAGAGACGGGTTCCCTGCCGATTTGATTTTGATGGTGAAATTCTTTCCTGATGGCAGATCCTATCAAGCCAAGGTTGGAGAAAATCTTTCCACACCCCATGTTGTAAAGGCCGGTGTCCCTCAGGGTTCTGTCCTCGGGCCTATGCTATTTAATTACTTTGTACATGATTTCCCAAAACCCGATAATTGTAATCTGTATTTTTAAGCGGACACACCAGCCGGCTCACGTTATCACTCGGCTGGAGTGCGCCTTGAAGCAGTTCAAAGACTGGTTTAACTGCTGGAAGTTGAACCTTAACATCGGAAAGTGCAAGGCTTTGTACCTCAATATAAAGCTCAAGCATCCCCCAGATTCTCTTGTTCTGTTCAATAAGAAACTGGACTGGGTGGACAACTACAAGTACCTGGGAGTTATCATTGACTCAAGACTCTCATGGAACCAGCATATGTCCTATGCTCTGAACAAAGCGAAGAGGTCTAAGTACAGTATCATAGCTCTTATGGGTCGCAACAGCGCCCTCAGCATTGACAACAAGCTTCTTCTGTACAAATCGATTATCCGGACCATACTCCTCTATTGCATGCCTGCGTGGGCGAATATCTGTAAAAGCAGATGGAGTGAACTACAGTCATTCCAGAATGTTACCCTGATGACCATTGCCCAGCTGGATAGAAGGACGGTGAAAAACCAATCCATCCACCTCGATTTAAACATGGCCCATATCGTTAAGTTTATACAGGATCTCCTTTTCATTATATACAGAAGATGAAGACTCACGACAATAAGCTTGTGAAATGGATACTGGAGAACTCAATGAATATGAGCCGGCATACGAAGTATCGTAAACCGAGGCACGTTCTTGACATCAATTTTGAAGATATTAGCAACGTCTGTTTCCCAGACTACTGGAAGATGTGATAATCTTCTTTCTCCTTGTGTTTTTTAATTTCGTTTGTATTTTTTTTCTGACAATCGTCAATCTTATTTTCTTTTTTGTATAATATGGAAGACCGCTTGGGTTGGTTAGGCTTATTGACTACCTCAGTGTATTTCATTTGGAGTTTATTCTGGTTAGATGAGCTTTGTGAAAGCGCTGCTTTCGTCCCATCCTAACAAATGTACACTTCACTGTTCGATTGTCGTCTCTTATGCAGACTTTAGAAAGGCAGGTAATAAAGTCGAAACTAGTCGTCGTTTTTATAATGCAGTATTGTAAAGTCTCTATTTTTTTTGTTAAGAAGTACAATACTATTACCATACCACTATAAGACATTGTTAAATGTTTATAATCAAATCTTTTCTATAACAAGAAAAAAGATCCGCACCCTAAAATTCTTCTGTTGGAAATCCAAAGGCATCCATTGAATATTAAGTAGATTTTGTAATAACTTATTTTATTTTTATTATAACGATTTATTTGGCCTTTATATTTGGAAGTATCAAATTAAATAATTATAAAAAAATTAAATTTTTAGTTTTTTAAATTTTATATGAAGAAATTGTGAAATTCTTAATTTTAACTATAAAATGACATGTAAAAACAACTATTATTCAATAAAAGAATATTTATAATAAAAATAAGAATTTTTTAATAATAATAATTTTTTTAATAATAATAATAATAATGTAACAGCAACTGGGAAAAAGACCCTCAGATAAACTGGAAGTCCGGACCCAGTGTTGTCCCCCAACAGGTGAAAGCCCAAAACGGGGTTAATGAAAATACACTTGAAAGATTGACAAAAAATAGGGACAGAGAACTACAAATTTAAGTAAAGCAAATAAGGAAACAAATAAAAAAAAGAAAAAAATCAATAAAACTGTCGTTAAGCTCTAAATAAAATACAACATTTACTATTAAAAATATCTAATAAAGGATAATTCTTATTATAGGAATCAATTAATTTAAAAGCTGGATCAAGATGCGTTACATTAGTCCTTATTTTGCCCAGGAACACTAATAACTGGTGCGTTCTTAAACAGCTCGAAATGCGGAACCCTATTAAATTCAGAGTTTGCGGGGAGAAAATTCTTCCATTGATAATCTTAATCATAATATTAAAAAATACCTTGCTCAGAACATGCTGCAGATTACATTGGGGAGCCAGGGAGACTTTACCGGGAATTCGACTAATACGAGCAAGAAAAGTATTAAAATTAAGTAATTTAGTTTGTAAGTGACTGAATAATTGAGTGTTGCTAGAATACCAGATCCATGGGGCATATAAAATTTTAGAGAGAACAATTGACTTATAAAGAATGAGAAACGTGTTAGATTTGGTAAAGAAATTGGATAGCCATTTAATGATACCCAAACGCCCACTGATCTCAACCAATACATACTCCAGATGATTGGTAAAAGTTAATTTGGAATTGAAAATCACACCCAAATCCTTTATCAAAACGCGGCGATGGATTTTAAATAATAATAATAATAATAATAATAATAATAATAATGAATCTATTACCTTTTGATTAAATGAATAGTTATAATTATAAATCCATTATTTAGAATAAAAAATAAATAAAAACGTCAAGGATGTTATACGCAGCTCAAAACATTGATTGGGGCCCTGAATAATTTTCAATAAAAAAATTACATCAGAACAGATGCACCTCCTTCATCTATTACATGAAATAAATTGCAATAGAGTCAAAATGTAGATAGCGAAGCGATCAGAGATAACTTGAGTTAACAGGAGAAGAGAATGCTTCTACACGCAGTGACCGATATTCAGATCTTTTTTGTAATAAATTTGAAAGTAATGTAGCTTTTCCTGATCTGCAGATGATCGGCGTCATTACCAATATTTATTCTATCTTATATGAACTGCTCGAAGCCAAGATAAAATTGTTTAAAACATTGTATTTCTCCACTATGCGATGTGAATCCGCCAGGTTGCTTGTTTCAATAGTTTGGTATCTGATTCAATAATTGTTTCAATAGTTGGTAGATGGCGGTATTTGTTGTCACTTCCTTTGTATTGAACGGAAGGTGGTTTTTTCTCGGTGACCCGGTGGCAGTTCAATCCGCCACTATCGATGAACGCTCACGCTCGATCGCTATTGGAATGAATTTTTAATTAAAAGAATGTGAATTCATCGATAATTTCATCAATAAATATAGGTCAAGTAATATATTGTCATTACTCATTTTATATCGCTGAGAGAACGATATGAAGTAGGCCTAAAATCGTGGGTAGAATTTTTTTTTTTAAATTTTTGTAAAAACGACAGTAGCGCCACAGCGGCTGATACACCGCACACGCCAAAATATTCACTTTTATTATTGCCGAAAGTTACTGTAGATACACTGTATATTTTAATGATGAAATTACATTGAAGTAAATGATGTTGACAAAAATTAAGAAGGAACAAAAATAACAACAAAATAATGTAACAAAAAACAAAATTCATAGAAAACCGACAGTTGATTATATCTAATTTACATTTCATCTTAAACTCCATGGAAAACGAATTAGTGTTTATTTTGAATTCATAATAGGCCAAAAATTAAAATTTTCAAGAAATTTTTTTTTTTTTTACAATTTCCAAGCCGAATAAATTTTATTTTGAATTAAAAGTCATTTTAATAATCTTATGCTTTGGGGATTAAAAATATATTATTTAGCTGAGCACGGAGAAATTTCTTATAACAGGGCAATGATGTTGAAAATATCCTTAAGCGCCAATCTCCACTTGCAAATGAGCACAAGTTAGTTAGTCTTGGACATTTCTTAGCATTCTTCAAGCGTCTACATTTTTTTTTACAACTAGGAGAATGGCGCTTAAGGATTTTTTTCAACATATTTGCCCAGTTACAAGATATTTCTTATGCTCAACTAAGCAGCGTTTTATTTTTCAGCCTCAAAACATATAAAGTTATTCAATTCATCGTGGTTGATACAATTCTGCGGGTTGATACAAATAATAGCGCTTGTTAATAGGATCTTGAAATAAATATTAAAAAAATCTAGTTGATTAAGGAATTACTAAACCAGCACACAAGATAAAAGTAAAAAAAATAAAAAAATAAACAATTTTTTCTGCATCAGACTAATGAAAAGTGTTTTCCAGATTTTATTAATCCACCAGGTAAACGTTAAAGTTTTTAATTTTCATTAAGAACTTTGCTTAATTAATCGAAGAAAGTGGCTTTATTTCAATTTTGAAAATAAGCAAAATGTAAGTTTAAAATGCTTTTATTTTCATGGTACACCGATAACAATCCTGATCACAGTTTCTTTAATGATGTGAGGGGTTAAAGATAACTCTTCATTTTTCATTTAATCTAATGAACACAAGAAACTGACAATTTTTTCTAGTTATACAATTAAACAAACATCATGAGTAAAAACTTTCATTTTCTTTCTAAATATGCAAAAATTCTGAATACGCTTTCATAAAAGATATGTTAAATCAAAAATTTACTTTTTATTTAATAATATCTAAGACACGGGTCAATTTGAAAGTTTTCATAGATAAGGAAACATGTCTTAAAGTTTTTATTTTCATTGTATACATGAAACAAATTCATATACAGACTTAAACTTAACTTTTTTATTTATTGAAATTAAAATGAAGAACGAAAAATAAATTTAATAATGAAATATATTCGAAAAGCGCCTATTTCCCAATGCTATTCCTATGCTAAGTGAACCCACGATTCCACCAAGCAAGTTACTCAAGTGCATTTAATTAGGCGAATATCTATTTTTCTTCCGTAGAAAAATTTTTTTTCTTGACACCGATATATTACATGTCATTCATTTCAAGCTTTCCCGTGATCTTGGTGGTTTTTGTTAATAACAGACCAAGAAATAATTGAAAATCTAGAAAAAGTCGTAGCATTCTCCATAGAAACGCAGGTTATACAGCCGGCGAATTCCACCTATTCCACCGTCTGCTCACTGCCATTGGTTAGCTTGGGAAAGAGCGAAGCTGTCCATTCTATGTTATTCTATGGTTGTACCATCTAATCTGCGAGGAAGAAAAAGAAGTACGCACTACCCTAAGTAAGTTATTAAATAAGAGGTTAATCAGAGTATCTGATTCAAGCTATGCAGCCCAGTATTATTTGTAGCAAAAAAAGATGGTGGGCTACATATGTGTTTAGACTTCCGAAGCTAAACCAACTAACACGAGATAATCGTTATCCCATCCCCAGGATTGACAATCTTGTAGATAAATTAGAAGAAGGTCTCTACTTCTCAAAATTGGACATTATGGATGCTTACCATCAAATACGAATGGAAGAAGAACATGTCCTATTAACCGCCTTTAAAACAAGGTATGGATTGTATGAATTTATGGTGATGCCATTTGGACTTAAAGGAGCTTCCTCAACTTTTTCATGAGGAGTTAATGAGACTCTGAGAGACTTGCTCGATCATGGCGTCATCTCTTACTTTGCCAACATTTTACTTTGAGAGCGAAGTATGGAGGAGCTCAAAGAGAGAACAGAACAAGTACTATCCAGGTTAGCACAAGGCGAATGGTATCTTAAAGTAAGCCACTGCGAATTCGGAGTCAAAACCGTTAAGTACCTGGGATATACATTCTCTGAAAAACGGAAATCGTGCGATAACATATTAACCAAAGCCATTAAAAATTGGCCCATCCCCAAAACCCTTAAACAGGCCAGGGCCTTCTTAGGATCGATTCAATTCTACAAGCAGTGTATTCCGAGGTGGCCGAATCACTTTTTCAGCTACTTCGAAAGGACGAGCCTTTCATGTGGACTACGGAAAAAGGCAAGCATTCATAAAGCTGAATGAAGCGCTAAGAGGACCACCGATTTTAAAAGTATTCTCAAGGAAGAATAGGTTGTATGTGATGTGTGACGCCTCGGAAAAGCGCTATAAGGTTGGTAGCGCTAGAAATGCATGGAGGAAAACTCTTCCCAATAGCCTTTGATTCACGAAGGTGTAGGAGAGACGAATAAGGCTACTCAAACAACAAAAGAGAGCTGATGGCCATAGGAAATGCGGCTCAGTGTTGTCATCATTATATCCAACAGGTACCCAAACAAATATACACAGACAATCAAGAAGCATCTAGGATTCTGAAGCAGAAGCAATTGTCAAAATTACAATCAAGAGTGCTACAAAGCTTGCTAGAATTACCTGTTGAGATATTTTATATCAGGGCAGAAAAAAATATTTTTGCGGATGCCCTATCAAGATACACAGAGGGAGCCTGAAGAAGAGAATTAGAAATAAATACAATTAAAAAGGAAAGAACTAATAAATGTGCGTTTGCTCTTACAGGAAAAAAGAAGACAGATAAGTAAAAGGCATAAAGGCCGCAATCGAAAATTGGAAAATTTCAATGCGGGTTCAGCAGCAGGATAATGCCTAATCCTCGGAAGGCAAGACTCGCTGAAAATTGCGATTCCGAGGATTTAACAAGGAGAAAGCGAGGAAGGAGAGAAGCTGTCACCCCTGACTGGAATGGACCCGCGGAGGAAAGAGCAAAGCAGAAGAAAAAAAGCAATTGGAGATTCACTGCGCAGAATCTGCTCAGAATCCTCCAAGGGCGAATAAAAGGAAGAGCATGGGCCATAAACATCAGAGAGTAAGTGATGGTCACTCGATGAGGAAGGGAGCTGAAGTCCACCCAGTCCCTGACCATAGACCTTGCAATAGCCATTATAAAAGCCATAGGAAACTAAAGGGCAGTAAGACAGATAATGATAATTATTCTTCTCATGTGTTTCCCGTTATTAACGCTAACAAGTCCGCTGCCGAACTAGTTAGGCAAGGAGCGTTCGTCGAGGACGCCTAAGGGTGAAGGCCGACTAAGGAGATCCGAACCAAAGGTATACCACGAAAGGTCGCCCCGAAGATACTCACCATCGCCAACGAGATTCAGAAAAATGCTCAAGCAAGGCCCAACAGGAATCTTAGGCTTTCAAATCTGGACCTCGACGAAGTAGTAAGCAAGCTCGGATATTAACTAATAATTCAAAGATAGACTGTAATGAAACTAGTGACAATTTTTTTGCCTTTAAAACCCCAACAATATGTGTTGCATCGCCGGGACCCACGCTTCAAGTTGGAGAAGAACCAAGGATATCAGCAGAGGAAACAGATTTTAATGTGATCCCTTCAAGGTCCTCATCCGAAACTTCTTACCCAGGACGGTTAGATTTGTCGTCAAATTCTACCCCACGCTCGAGCACGTCTAGTGCAGAATATATTCGCCCTTCGAAGCAAGACCCCACTTCATTTCTCCCGTGGAAATGGAGGCAATTGAAGTGATCGTCCCATTCGATAATGTAGCCGGTATTCGCGCAGGGCGCACTGTCGAATGTCCGCGCTTGGACTCGGTTCTTTCCTCTTTTGGTATCAGTAGTATCGTTAGGACTTAGCAATCTAATTAATAGTTAATAGCTTATTAATTCGTCACCTGTGCTTTGCAGAGGTTTAATATATAGTTCTATTTTAAACAGTTCTTCCATCACGGTTGACTTACCTTGATAGCTTGATGCCTTCCGAAATTGCGGTAACTAAGAAGCTCTCCATTCCCCCTCATGGTTCGGACGCCATTACGCAAGAACTTACCTCACGCAACATTTCGCAACCATTCCTAGTTGACGAATTTGCTAGTCTTGGAATTAGTCACACCACAAGATTCAAGATGCCACTCAACTAGTAAAAGACACAGCCTACAAGCTGGACAGAAAATTAATTAAATTGATTTATTTATTAAATTGTTGTAGTTCACAGAAACTTATGAAAATCCATTTGACTTTTATTAAATTGTTTATTCAATTTCACTCCCCAATTGCTCTGTGATTTTTACCATAAAAATCTTTGGTACGTAGTAATACAGATCTTGCCTAGAGGAACCTGCATATTGAATTTCACTTGATTATATATCTAAATACCAGAAACATGTTTTGTCCTTATTAACTCCCACTTCGGTAATTGCGACCCCAGTGCGCAAACCAAAACCAAACTAAATAAACCATTATGGAATGACATAACCAAGTACCGAAAGGTTAAAATGTACCATCCGTGGAACCATATTTTTAACCGCCCTATGTTAACATTGTAAGTTTCTAATGGACAGTAACGATACCATTAAACGACGTACCTTAGAACCATTTTGGATTATATTAACCTTGTATTCATTTATGACACATCATTCCAAGTTGTTTGAAAAATTACATGCGATATCTTAGCATTGAAAGTTCCAATGAACCATAATTGTTCTGCTAAACCAGATTCCTTAGAACCAATTTCGACCATCATTAATTTACATTATATTCATTCATTGCACATCATTCCAAGTCGTTTGATATTTTACACGCCAAATTTTTACATTGAAAGATCCAATGAACCATAAGGGTTTCACAAAACCTGGTTTCTTGAAACCCATTTCGAGTATCATTAATTTTACGTTATATTTATTCATGACACATCATTCCAAGTTGCTTGATATATTACTTGCCATATATTAGCATTGAAAATTTTAATGAACCATAATAGTTCCACTAAACCAAGTGTAGTGGAATCAATTCCGATTGTCTCTAATTTAACGTTATCTTCATTCGTGATATATCATCCCAATTTGTTTGATATATTACATGTCAAATCTTATCATTGAAAATTTTTGTGGGTGTCATAAGGGTACCTTTAGTGCCATTGTTTCGATTACAACCATTTTAAAAATTATTCATTCCTGGAATCATATTTATCAATCGGCGAAAATAGTAATTTATATCTGCTTCTATCTGCTCGTTATATGAGGGCGTTTTGAAAAGTAATGCCTCTATGGCTGTAACTTTTTTATTTTTTAACAGATTTTCAAAATTCTTTTTGTATCTTATACTCACATTTGTCCTCTATGTAATGCACTATTCACTTTTCGACATAGTCCCCATCCCTTTCCACGCATTCCGCCAACGCGTGACCACGGGTGAACCCGTTGAAGAGGAATTTCGGGGTTGTTGTCGACACCAG
>JAHWFO010074461.1:0-14822 GCA_023313115.1 Rhysida immarginata | reverse complement strand
TGATCTTTGTATTAATGATATTTAGATTCATTTTTTTTTATTAAACTTTATTATTTATGGTAAATCGTAAATGCTATGTCTCAATTCCATTTTGATTGCTAAATGAGCGGGTAATTCAAGTAAGAGGGAGCAATTCACAATATTTCAGGTTGAAGGCTGGTTTATTTAAATAGATTTGCTATACGATTTTTTTGCACTATACGATCACGATTAGGCCAATAAGGAGAAGATTGATGCCCCGAAGTATTCAGTAGAGAGGGAATTAGTGGGGTGGGTTTTATTGTTTTGAATGACTGGTTAAAAAGGTGGTGGTATACAAAAGGTAAGTGGGTTTTGGCATTATTTAGATATAAGTAGAACGCTAAAGCGTCTTAGATCTTAGCTTTGTCAGCTAAAGGTTTGAGGAACCTTGCCTAGAGAAAGGACCCCATAGAAAAACCTTCACAAGTTTCCGCCGCATTGACCCTCGATGTTGCCGCTAATCAACTTCTGCATCGGTCTCTTACAGTGTGGTAATCAACATTGCTGAGAACTCATGATTGACAGTTGCTCAATTGAGAGTGACCGCTTCAAAATTTAAATATAAAACAGAAAGTTTGATCTACTGACAATTAGGAATATCTTTATAATAGAAACCCATTTTTAATTAATTGATTAATGTAAAAGCTACAAGGTTGATTAAGAGAAATAACAAAATGGTAAATAAAATTAACATATGTAGGGTATTAAAACAACACGGATCTTAAATTCAATTTAATATCCGTAGGGACATATTTATATGTCACAAGATATTAAAGAATAACTGTATTTCCTATACTTTTGGGACGCACCTTAATTCCATATTTCCCAGCCTTGGACATCATAGAGCCTGCAATCATAAACAAAATCAATAAACATTGATCAGACATCTAAATTTAAACAATTTTTGTATGACTGTTTTTAACATGGGATAATTTTAATAAACACTAAATAATACAAATAGGCGTGGATGGAATTTCATCAGGACTTCGACACATCAAAGCAGTTTTGAACTTGCCATCTTTGTGAAAAGTTATTTTCGTATTAGCTTTTGGCGGCGGGAATTAGAAATAAAAAGTGAATTAATGTACTGCATTCCAAAAAAGTGTGACATCAGTACAGACCGGCAATGGAATGGCGTGCCATCTTTTACATCTGCATTGGTACAACCGGAAGGAAAATGCATTTCTGAATTTGCACTTCACACCAGAGCCTGAAACTCAAACCATGGTGTGGAAACATCCACATTCTCTGGTTCGCAAAAAAATCAAAGTTTCTCCTTCAGCTTGGAAGATTATGCTTACAGTTTTTTGGGATATGCAAGGTATCCTACTCGTAGAGTTCCTGCCTCCTTCATCAATGCTATTGTGAAACGTTGACTAAACTGCAGCGCTCTGTTCGGGATAAACGACCAGAAAGGAGAAACTATGTTCAACTTCTTCATGACAACATATGCCAGTAGTTAATGTATGACCAGATAGAACTCATCATCTTCAAATTCGATCAGCTGTCAATACCTTCAGCTGTCAATAAAATCAATAAAACCAATCACCGTGACTATTAATGTCCAATCAGCGTAAATATTAATGAAGTATAGTGATTTTTAATGAGATTTCATGAATATTTATCGAGTTTGTTATCAAAATCATAAATATCAATGAGATATTAATATAAATTAATAAATTAATAAATATTAATGAAAAATTATGAATTATCGATGATTATAATCATCCAACCCTTTTTATTCAAAATCGATAATGATTAGACGTCTGTAGTTTCGTATTTTGTTTTGTAGTTAGGTATTTTGCCACCAGATTTATTTTTCCCATTGATAAATATTTATGAAAAATAAGTTTAGTAAGTTTCGTATCCAGTAATCATCTTCAAAATCGTTATGATTAGTTGTATTTAGTTTCGTACTCAATTATATCCAACATCTTCAAAATCGATATAATTAGATGTTTTTATTTAATGACGAGTATTAATGATGATCCTTTTAATTACATGCAATTTTGCTTGAATTGTTAATTTGCGACTTTTTTTTTTATCATAATAATGATTAGTTGATGTTCTAGTTAAAATTTCGGACACAAGATGGCACTCCAACCTTTTTTTGATGTTTTCAAATGCATTACCTGCTAATAGATGGCACTCCCTTTTTTGATGTCGTTTTCAGTTTCAGTTTTGTAAAATCACGTTCTAGTTACATATTTTGACACTAGATGTCCGTCCCTTTTTATTTTTATTTTTTTCTCAAAGATGTTCGCAAAAATTAATTAATAACCAGTTGTAAAAGTGACATTATTTAAAAAAAAAAAATCTTTATTCCGACTTTGTATTTTTTTTAATGATGATAAAAGATTATAAAAGCGTGGTGCATTATTCTTTATTGATCAAATTCGACTTATGTTACGAGATGATCAATGCAACAACCGTTTAAGATTTATCCATGAATATGCGCAAAGATTAAGCACTTACCTCTATTGGCTGCATGATTTCATCGATGACCGTCATTTATCACGTTCTGGATTTATTTACACTGGTTATAGAGATATTACAGTTTGTCAGTACTGTCAGAGCATTTGCGTTGGTCTCCAAACTGTTTATACATAAATTATTTTGCTTTACGATTTATAAGCGGAGATACGCATTTTAATCTATTTTATTCCGTGTACGATGCTTGGAAAGAAGGTTTCACAGAATAATTCAGTTATGAAGAACAGAATACACACAAAGATGAAAAGAAAAAAAGAACTGAGGTGAAAATGGAAAAAAAAAAAACCAATACAAACTCCCCCCAAAGAATCATTTTTATTTTTATTAAAGATTCACCTTTTTTGTTCATCCCTCAAAAGAGAATAAAATTTATTTGAAAATAAGAATATGAAGTAATTTTTTTTTTCTTCCAAAACTTTATACAATTAATGTGTTTTTATATCATTGATACTAAAAAATTTGTAAATTGTTCTTTGATGATACACGACAATTACTCTGCTAGAAATTATTAACACGATAATTCGTTTTGTTTTTGAAATAACACAAAAAAAAAAAAGAAAACAAATCGATGGTAGTAAATAAATAAATAAAATAAAACGTAATTACAAGAACGCATATTCTCATATTTTCTTGATTAGATGATATGATGAGCTAAGACAGAGAGAGAGAGAAGGAATAAATATAGGTGGCCTTTCACTTTTAGTAAATTATCGTTTTGTTTTTTTTTAATAAGAAGGAATTCTTTTAGAATACTCACATGGTATAAAAGATACTCTTGTATTATTTTTCTTGATAATATTCATCCGATTGATAAAACTCAAAATAAGCTGTTATTTCAGCTTATGCTACTGTCAGGGACAATGAAGGAAAATGAGAAAGTTCTAATGAGAAGAGAGGGGCTGTGCGAGGCTATTAAGGAGAAAGTAATTTCTTGTTAGCCTCAGGGACCCAGGGGTTGATGCTTTTTCAAGGCGAACGGGTCTTAATTAGGTTACAAAGAATGAGAAGACAAGGAACTATAAAACACAAATTAAAAAAGAATAAATAATCACTCTGGGGGTTTTATTGTTAATGTAGATATGCCATTGGGTATCTTAAATAATTTTTTTTTTACTTTTAAGTATATATACTTGTAAGAAAATAACGATTTTTCAGACCGCAGCTTATGATCAAAGAAAAGAAATCATCTCACAGTTTTTCTGGTAAGTTTTTTTTTTTATTTTTCATTTTTTATTATTTAAATTTTAATATATAATTTAAAATAAAAATAGTTTTTCGTGAATTTTATGAGAGAAAGACAGAAAAAAAAAAAAGGAAGATTGCTTAGTTTTCTTTTCTCTTCCTTTTTTTACATCTTTTTTAGATCTATTCACACAAGAAAATAAAAATATGACTTCGCAAGCATATTTTTCACGAGAACCTCAGCCATTAATGCCCGAGAACTCATTATCATTAGGGGACGAAGTTTTTTTAGTTGTCAGTCGATTTAACCAGCATACCTTAATTCACGTGCGACAATATGTGCTCTCGGCACGTAAATATGTACCAACGCAGTCCGGCATTGCTTTGTCAGTGAACGAATGGAAAGCATTTTCAGCTCGACTAGAATCCATTTTACAACAATTTGAGACGGAAACGAATCCGTGCTATTTGTACGAAAGTAGCAAACTCATTGTCTTTTCGGTGGACGAAAATGGGACCATGATGATTAAGCTGGAGAAATCCGACGGATCAAAGAGCATTTTATTGGATGACTCTCAATTTCGCGTCATTTTGGACTCTATTCAATTTGTTAGTGACAAAATAGAAGAACTGAATATCAATTAAAAAAAAAAGGTTACACAAATTTGTTCATAAGTGATTTTTTTAATTACATGTCTGTAAAGTTCCTCAAGTCTTTAAAAAAAAAACTTTAAGAGGATAATTTTTAAATAATGAAATTTTTACCTTTTTATTATTTTTTTTTGTCATAATATTTTTGTGGGAAAAATATATTTTCATGTATATTCTGAAAATGATAATATAAAAAGAAAAAAAAAAGCACTTTTTATTCTTTATTTTTAAATAATCGACACACACTCGTTATATATGAAAGTTTTGTGCGCACAGATTCAGTTGGTTTAAACTAGTACAACGAACATGGACGCAAGATTTACATTTCCATCTAATTTTTTAATCTGCGGAGCTACAAACTCCGGCAAGACATCATTTACTGAGAAGTTCATAATGCGATCGATGGAACTGTGTAATCCCGCACCGAAACGTTGCGTCTTTATTTATTCTGAAGATCAACCAGCTTATGATCGTCTCCGACGTGATTCTCCAATTCCTATCACGTTTATCAGAAATTTCAATATCGAAATTTATGACACTCTCCAACCTTTGACATTGGTAATTCTAGATGACGTAGTTCACAATATAAATTCTAAAGATTTAATGAATATTGTGATCAAAGATGGTCATCATAAAAATTTAATGCAAGTTTTATTGTGTCATAATCTGTTCGAAAAAAATTTGCGCACAGTCAGTTTGAACTGTCAAATCTTCGTTATAATGAGTGCGTGTCGTGATGTTAATCATCTGAAGATTTTGGGTAATCAAATCGGGGTGGGTGCTCAATATTTATTAAATATATATAAAGATTGCACTCGTAAACCTTTCTCACATTTGCTCCTGGATCTAAGACCTAACGTAGACGAACGTTTAAAGTTCAGAAGCAATATTTTTGACACACATTCGCACGTTTATTTGAAAAGAGACTGAAAAGGAGGAAAGAAAGGAAAAAAAAAAAATGTCAAAAAAAGTGAAAGCTTATTTTCCCATTTTATAACTGTTGGCTGGTAAAAGTATAAAAAACCACGTTAAAAAATCACTCCTCTTATGCCCCGATATTTTAAATGTCCTTTCCGAATGTTGTCTCAATGTATTAAAAGGACGAATTTCGTTAACGAGCGCACAAATGCGCAAACTGAAGCGGTATCGTCACGTCGTGAAGTGCTTGGCATCGAAAAAGTTTTCTCACAAAAGAAAAACGAACATCATTAACCAAAAAGGAGGTGGATTTTTCACAGCTCTCCTTCCTCCGTTAATAGGTTTATTAGGCGGACTGTTCACGCGAAAATAATGTACAAAAAAATGGTCCTCGTTCCTCAAACCCTTCATCACCCGCTCGAAAAGCCGTTGTCTGCATTAGACAATGAAATGAAAATTATTTTAGAGAGGAATGATCTGGACGATAGAACCAAAGCTAAACTCTATAATCTCACCTTGCAAAGGTATTTAAATTATTATCGAAAATTAAAAAACGATTTTTTTCAAGAAGAGAAAGACTCGTTGGAAAACGATGATGTTGATCCATCTGCCACCGTCTCTCATGCCGCGGCTGCTGCCGCGGCCGCCGCCGCCGCCCCCGTGCGCGCGGAGCGCGCACCACCCCCACCAGCTGACGACGCGATAGCGTCGTCAGCTGACAGTGAAATTAAAAAAGAAGTCCTTCCGTCTTCATTCCTTTCGTCCAAGGTGACTTCTTTCGAGCGTGGACCAAGCAAAGAATACTTCAATCTTTCAGTGCCTGCATCGTGGTTCGAGACCGTGTTGCATCAATCGCCTTCATTCGTAAATCTCCTACCACGTCATTCTCATTTTCCAATTTCCGATGCTGATGTCACATCTTCTCTTCCTCGACAAACGGAGGTCGAAGAAATATTAAACCGTGCCCCTCTAAAATATAAGTCGCCAGTTAAAAAAGTCTTAAATTCCACTCGATTGGCATGGGATAAAGATCGACGTTTGATTTATGACGGTCGACCCGTGCTAGGTTCGAAAATAGATAGACTGCTCATGGGCGTGGTTAGCGAAGACCCTGAAAAGACAATTTACGAGAACGAACCGTTATGGACGGAAATTAACGCGTTAATCGATCCTGACGAAGTCGAGAAAAGAAGTGTACGAAGAAAATCCAATCTGCCTTATCGATTCAAGTGGGATGTCTTCAAGAAGAAATAATATTTTAGAACAAATTTATTTTTCCCCTTCATCACCCGGCAGTTACGGAGGTGCTAAACGATTATATAGGGCGGCAGTCGCTTCACGTAAGAGTTTCACGTTAAATGAAATTAAAAAATGGTTATCTACTAAGGACACTTACACGCTTCATAAATACGCAAAGAGAAAATTCCCACGAAATCGCGTGATTGTGCACAGCGTCGACGAAATATGGTCAGCTGATTTATTAGATGTGTCTAATCTATCAAGGTACAATGACAATGTTCGTTTTCTGTTAACTATAGTGGATGTGATGTCAAAACGAGCTGTAATTTTTCCTTTACAAAACAAGTTGGGAAGAACGGTCGCTGCTGCCTTCGACGTCGTTTTATCTTTTGAAAAGCCGACATAAATATGGACTGACAACGGTACGGAATTTTATAACGTCAACGTAGAAAAGGTTTTTAGAAAGTACAATGTCGAACACTATTCTGTTAAAAACAAAGAAACGAAAGCGTGCATCAGCGAGCAATTCCATCGTACTTTGCGAGACCGTTTACATCGTTACTTGCATGCAAATAATACAAAAACTTACTTACATGTTCTGCCTGATTTAGTCAATGCCTACAATCACAGTTATCACAGATCTATTAAAATGACGCCGATGGAAGCACGAATGGAAACAAATAAACGTCTCGTCTTTCAGAATCTGTACGGTGATAGCGTGAGGAAGAGTGGGAGGAGCAAATTCATCGAAGTAAAAAGAACTCGCGATACGACATCACGATTTAAGCAGGGTGATCGCGTTCGTCTTTCCGTAAAGAAAGAAGCTTTTCAAAGGGGATACACGCCTTCGTGGACAGAGGAAATTTTCCTTATCGATACAGTTAATCGAAATCAAAAGATTACAACCTATACAGTACGCGATCTCCAAAATCAACCCATCATCGGTACGTTTTACGCGCAAGAACTACAAAAAGTTGAATGACAATGGAAGGCTTTTACTTAACACTCCCAAGCAACTCGTCTATGAATGTGTTCCCCGATAATACACTTCAAAACTATACTACTTATTTGCCGGAACAAGTCGAGCTGGACGGAGAATATGAAGCAGCCTTAACAGAAATAAGTTTTCCAAATTCATTTACAGACACCTCATTTACTTTGAATCCCAATGGTGAAGACGATCAAGCTCGTATAATGATTCACGGATACAATAAACCGCCGATAAAAGCAAAAGAATTTGACATTCCTCTCGATTGCACTCGCGGAGCTCATACTTACAACAGCTTACACGAGCTTAGCCTTGCCATTAACGGTGACATTAAAAAAGTACTCAGTGAGTACGCCGACGGCTTTAAGGATCCAAAATTAGCTAAAGCGGTTGTACGCTTGGTTTACGACGAACGATATAACAAATTTATCGTTTACAATCACTTAGACGTTGATCATAAAGTGCGATTGTTTTTAGGAAAATCTATCCTTAAAAGATTTGGATTCGAAGACAGACAATTTCCGTTTTTCTTACGTGAAAAAGGGTTTCCTTTAAAGCTCTTCGCTCGTCAGATCGTTCGACCTTACTCGCTGAAATCGGTTGATAGCTTGTACGTATACAGCGACCTCGTCGCACCGCAATTTATCGGTGATGTCAAAGCACCGTTGATGAGGATTGTCAATATAGAAGGTCAAGACGGAGAGAATACGTTTGTATCCTTTCATCGTTTGTATTATTTACCCGTGAGTAAAACTTCTTTCCGTACGCTTGAATTGGACTTAAGATTGCACACTGGAGAGCGAGTGCCATTTGCAAACACAGGACGCGTGGTGTGCGTAGTTCATCTCAGACCAAAGAAAAGATGAGAGCGGATTGCTGCGACCCATACTCTTCGTATTATATTTCGCAAGCCGGTGGCGGCTTACCTGTATTTTACGAACAATTTCATCAACGTGGAAGTGGACTTGGTAGCCTTTTCAGTTCCCTCGGAAAATTTGCTTTGCCGTTCTTAAAAAGTGCGGCAAGTTATTTTGCTCCAAAGGTCTTCGATGTAGGAAAAAACGTTGTAGGTGATGTCATTCAAGGAGCAAACATCAAAGAATCTGTCAAACGAAGATTACAAGATACCGGGAAAGAAATTTTTGACGATGTTAACACGAGAATTCAAAGGGGGCGTGGGCGGAAACGTAAAAACATCGTTGGAAGTAAAGGAAAGAAAATTAAACGGAGGAAAAAAAACTCTCGTGAGAAAACGATATTTTGATTAAAAAAAAAAAAAATTATCCCCCCCTTTGTTTTTAAAAAATTTCTCAATAAAAAGATCAACATTTAAGTGCGTCTCATCATTCGTAACCATGTCGTTCCTTCATCCAACATCGTGTACGTGTTTGAAAAGCGAATTGGATGCGTTTTCTGTTCCACCCACCCAAACATCCATTGAAAAATCCAGGTATGCGGAGTATCGTCCCGTTGCTTCCCTATCGTCAGGAGGAACAATCGAATTTCTTATCCCTGGAAATGCTGAAGAATACATTAATCTTTCCGAAACCATATTATATGCTCGTGTAAAAATTAAAAAGGATGCGAACACTCCTTTAACGAATGACGAGAGCAAAACTGTCATACCACGAAAGTTGATGTTGCAAATGCTATTTAAGCAGATCGATGTATTTCTTAACGGTAAACAAGTTAGCACTGGCAACGATTATTCTTATAAGAGTTACATTCAGACGCTTCTGAACTACGGGAACGATGCGAAAAATTCAATGTTAACCGGATCGTTATGGTTGTCTAAAGAGGACAGACAAAATGCTTCTGCAGAAAGTGCGAGTCTCGATCTCGTCGGAAGAATTCACGTTGACCCCTGCTTACAAAATAAACTCCTTTTGAACAACGTATCGTGCAAGTTTAGATTGATTCCTCATAAACCCGAATTTGCAATCGAAATAAAAGGATTGGAAGGTGGAGGAGCGATTCCACTTCGACCTGTAATCGTATTTGAAGATGTATTGTTATACGTTAAGAAAGTAAAGCCATCACCGACCATATTACTCGCGCATTCCCATGCTTTAGATACAGCGACTGCAAAGTATCCATACAAGAAGACCGACGTAAAAGTTCATACAGTAATTCAAGGGACGACTTCTGCTCATATCGATAACGTTTTCCAAGGGCAAATTCCTTCACGAATCGTAATCGGACTCGTAAAACACGATGCATTTAACGGATCATATAAAGACAATCCCATGCTTTTCGACAACTTTAATCTCTCTTCTTTATCCGTATCGATCGATGGAGAAATAATTGATGGAAAACCGTTGGAAATGGACTTCAAAAATAAAAATTATGCTTTAGCTTACTTGAATACTTTTGTCGGCTTAGGCATGCTGTATCATAACAGTGGAAACACGATCAGTTATAAACGCTGGGGATTTACAGGCGATACTCTCTTCTGCTACGATTTAACACCAGATGGTTGCGGCGATGACGACTCCCACATATCGTTAATTAGACAAGGTGTCCTACGTATCGATATGCGCTTCGCTGAAAAGCTACCGCAGAACATTAACGTGATGATTTACAGCGAAATGGATTCCTTATTTCAAATCGATAAAGAACGAAATGTGATTTGCGAAAATTAAAAAAAAAAAATGGATGCTCAACAAATTTATGCAATATTGAAACCGCGTTGCAAACGATTTGCAGGAGTGTATCCACTGAATCACGTACCTCGTGCTCCTCGACAAAAAGATGAGTTTTTGGTGGTTAATTTGGACGAGTGTCATCTCGAAGGCAGTCACTGGATTGTGCTTGGAAGTCGTGGAGAATATTTCGACAGCTACGGACTTATGCCGGACAAACTCTCTATTTTGAATTATTTATCGAACTGTAAGAGACGATTTTGGTATAATAACGTACGTTTGCAGAGTTACACGAGCATCGTATGTGGACATTATTGCGTTTATTACATATTAAAAAGATGTCAAGGATTGTCACCTAAACGTATTGTAAACGAGCTGAAATCGATCCCTAATCCAGATGCATATGTATATCTTTACGTGAATAAAATCATTAAGTAAAATATTTAAGAAAAAAAAATGTGTGTTGATTATTATTTTATTTTTTTATTTCTTTTTTTTTTTTTTGCACAAACAGGGGAGGGCAAAAATAGAATAAAATGAAAAATTATTAATAAATAAATGTCATTATAATACGTTATTTAATTAAAAAAAAAATTAGATGATAATTTATTTGTATTATTTTTTTCTTTCACACAGAGATAAAAAAATGTTTAAATGCGACATATGCGGACGAGTGTATAGCTACAAAAGAAATTTAACGACTCATCGCAGTAAAAAACACGGTGTGCAAAATGGAATTTCGTTAAAATTCACTTGTTTAATTTGCATGCAATCTTTTCGTACCAAGAAGGAATTACAAGCGCACGCTGCAGCTGTTCATCAAAGTCCCTCACACTCAACTCTCCATGAGCCTTTGTCAACAACCTCTGTATTACCGCAGGGCATTAACGAGCAACAGAATTCAAGCTTGACCTCGTTTCTTCCTTCTCATCCCCCTTCATCTTCATCCTCCTCAAAAGACATTATCCTTGATAATGTGTCATCGGCCTCCAGACAAATTCTCCAAAGCTTATCACCAAGTGCTCCCTCCTCTCCTTCCCCCACTGAAGGAACAATAATCGGTTCAACAGATAATGACGTCCCTTCTTTCCAACAACATGTATCGGCTCATAGGAATTTTTTTCACCGTTATTCTTATACATTTAAGCACGATACGACTGATATTTACACGTATTTTCAAAAAATAAAAAAAAGTATAGAAAACGTTTTTGAAACTGTGATGATGAATCTCGAACAAGTTAAGTTTTTGATTTGTTTAGCGGTTACATTAGAGAAAAAATCTGAGGAGATGATTGAATCGATGCCATTATACTTGTGTTCGGGAACAAGATTGGTTTTATTAAAAACAGAAATTTCATCGACTATCGACGATGTGATAGAAAATTTGGTGAACAAATTTGATACGTTTCAAAAAAATGGATCAGGATGGACTATCTCGTCCATTGATAAATGCGATGTGCATTTTGGAAAATATCGTCCGTTGTCTGGGGGGTGTAAATTTAAGCTTGACAAATTATTAAAAAGTAAGAAAAACAAGAAAGCATTGCTCAATGTGGAAACTGACAACAATTCTTGTTTTATATTTTCTATCTTGGCTGCATTGCATCCTGAAGCTAAACGGAGCGATGATGAATATTACATGCAGTTTATGGGAGAACTCAATTTAAACGGAGTGTCATTTCCAACTCCGATTACATACATTCCAAAATTTGAAAAACAAAACGATCTCTCTGTAAACGTGTACGGATATGAAAAAAAAACATTCTTTCCTTTATATATATCAAAATCGTCATGCAAACGGAAAGTTAATTTATTGCTGCTTGAAAACCGACATTATTGCGCCATTCTGGATTTTCGTCGTTTAGTCAGGATGGGTGACAAAAACCGTGATATTTGTCGCTACTGTTTGTCTATGTTTCGCGGAAAAGCAAGGTTAGAAGAACATGAGAAAGACTGTCAATTGAATAAACCTCAACGTATAGAGATGCCTAAAAATCCGAAAATGACATTTAATCGATATGATTATCAATTGAAGGTACCATACATCGTGTATGGTGATTTTGAATGTATTTTGCCAAAGGAACAAACATGTGTTCCTTCAAACAAATATAGTTTCTTACAACAAACTCAGCATCACATTCCTTGCGGTTACTGTTATATCATCTTGGATCATGAAGGGAACGTGTTCAAAAATAAGCTTTATAGGGGAGAAGACTGCATAGAGCACTTTTTTAAAAACATAGAAAATGATTACGAAGAAATACAAACCAAATTAGCAACATCGGAGCCTATGAAATTAAATTTAGAAATTCATGATCATTTCAAATCTACGACTCATTGTCACATATGTGAAAGGATCTTTCTACCCTCTGAAATAAAAGTACGTGATCACTGTCACGTCACTGGAATCTATCGCGGAGCAGCACATCAGAAATGCAATTTGCTTTACAAACCAAAGAAGACGCTGCCTATTTTCTTTCATAATCTTAAATCATATGATTCACATTTCATTGTGCGCGCATTGACTTATTTTGGTGATTCGAATATTCAAGTTGTCCCGCAAAACACTGAACGATACATAGCAATACAAATTAAACATCTTCGTTTTTCGGACAGTTGTCAGTTTCTATCTGCTAGTTTAGACACATTAGTGCAATCCAATGACAAATTTCCTTTGTTAGAAAGTTTGTTTCCAGAAAATCATGAGATATTAAAGCGAAAAGGAATTTACCCTTATGAATACATGACAGACTTTCAAAAATTTTCGGAAACTTCTTTGCACGGGTCGCAGGCCCTAATTAATGCAGTCGTCTGCGCCATTAAAAATAACACCAATTTTAACTAGAGCCTGGTCCGTCCTTCCGTTTGTTAAATGAAACGGGTAGCCGAGGTTTATTAGGTTCGACCCGGTCGTGAAAGTGCACCGGGGTTTATCATAAAGTTGAAAGAAAAGATGTTTGGAGCAACCATGGAAACAACATTTAAAAATATAAACACACATTTATTCTATGATAAAATATTATATACAGCAAATGTAATATATGTATAACTCTATACAAATTTTAATCAGAATGGTTTATAAAGGCTTCATGCACTCTTTATTATAAATTCTTACAACAGATAATACTTGAAATTTACTTTCTCTACTCAAGGTTCAATATTAAAGATTAATTATTTATACTCTTTATTTTAACGTTATCCCTTTTTGTCTCACAAATTAATCATTATCTTAGGCACTGCTTTTATAACTTTAAAGAGTTTTAACTAACAATTAATTTACTTTTTCTTTTTTAATGAAAGTTAAACTAAAACAAGATTTTTATCACACATTATTATATTTACAAATTCATATGTTTCGTGACCTTTGCGATATGAAGAGAATGAGAAAAGGAATGTGCACCATTACCCGTTCTTCTTGATGACTCCGATGTCGCTCGTCGCTCGCTGCGGTGAGTGGCGGGGGGTAGGTTGATTTCTTCTGTCGTCGGGCTCCGCGATAATACTTTTAACTAGCATTGGGCTAAGTTGTAATAATAATCATAATAATAATATTCATTTTATTGATTTCTCAATTGGGATTGATAAGACTGGTACTATTTAAAAGGTGATGTTTAGTGAAAGTGTTTCACTCTATAACAACGCACGACTTTTTCATGGTTTGTCTCGTCTTCTTCTTCCATCTTTCTAGACAAACTCACACAACGTCAAGTTCTCCGTCGATCTCGCCATCAACTCTCTCTTTCTGTCTCTCTCTGACGATCTGTAGATCTCCGACGGTCTAACAATACACAGGCTCCAAGTCTCTATAAAAATTGTAAAGAGACGCCGCTCATCGACGATAGAATAATCATCGCTGATTGGTTAAACAATTTAATAGGTGCTCCGGAATTGAGAGATACGGCACAGAGCTCGCTGTCAAAGTGGAGGAGGGGGGGTTCAAGGGTAAAAAGACGATCTCAACTCCACTTGGCAAAACTACTGTAAATCAATGCCGCTTGTCAAACAATTTCTGAAAAATGAAACATCTCCACTTCATGAGCGTACTATTTAACAATTCCAATGGTTTGAATTATAAACCGTTTTTATAACAAAAGTTATAAAATCATCCCTAAACTATTAATATTCTTTATTAAGAATTATGATTGTTCTTAAAAATATGGAACAACATAATCAGAGGGGGTGGGCCGTCACAGGGCTCCCGGTAATTTAAAATTTGTTCATCCACTGATGACAAATTTTCAAAAACGTAAATAAAACATACTTTTAATCTTCTGAGCCATACTGGTCCGAAGTCGCTAATGAGGTCTTCCAGCAGTCTTCCACGTTGGGGTGTGGCTACACATACCTCAACTCACCTGTCCACATCACAAAGATCTCTTCTCCTCCTGCACACAGCTAATAAAATTCTTTATTGAGAACAATGCCAACAGGATATAATCACCAAAATCAATAATAAAAGTCGATAAAAATATTACAGTCATAATTCTGGTAGTCATAATAAATTATTACAAAGGGAGAATTTTAAATTCTTTTTCACAAGAATTCTCCGAAAATCTGGGCAATACGCCTTTATTTATTACATAATTCATCAAATGAATTATTTGAAAATAATCACTACTGAGTTGTTAAAAGTTCATGAATGTTTAAATTGAACACGCGAAAATCACATGAAAGTTCATAATATAGTT
>JAHWFO010074454.1:0-12174 GCA_023313115.1 Rhysida immarginata | reverse complement strand
AGTCACAAGGAGCGAGGTCAGGTGAGTAGGGTGGGTGAGGAAGAACAAGTAGTGATCGAGTGTTTGGCCAAAAACTCTCGAGTTCTGAGGGCTGAATGGGCTGGAGCGTTGTCGTGCTGAAACAACCAGTCACCTCTCGTCCACATTTCTGGCCTTTTCCACTCGTCCAGTGGCAGTTTTTCCGAGTTTAACATAAAATTTCACAGCAACTCTTTGCTCGTTCAAGTCACTCATTCTAAAAATCCGCCAAACGAAAAAAAACACACTTCACAAACAACCGCGTAGCTAATCAACCAATACTGATATTTGCAATCAAAAAACTGCCTTGTAATCAGCGGATCTGTCAGAAGATGGCGACACCAAGCGATTTTGATTGGGACCAACAGGGCCCGCCCAACTCAAACAGTCTACGTATTTTTTGAACAGACCTCGTAGACACACTGACGAAACTCAAATGGGAAATCTTACCACATCCCACATACAGCTAGGATCTCTCCCCTTGCCTACTATAACCTTTCTGGACCATTGAAAGAGTTTTTTGGGAGAGCAGAGGTTCGTTTCCCGATGAGGAAATGAAAAAGGCTGTCCTGACGTGGTTTCGACATCAACCTGTAGATTTCTACAGAACCGGTATCCAGATGCTCCCGGAACGCTGGAAAAATGTGTAGAGAAGCAAGGAGAGTTCTTTGGGAAATAACTGGTGTATATATACATATATATTTGTGTGTGTGTGTGTGTGTGTGTGTGTGTGTGTGTGTGTGTGTGTGTTTGTAGTTTCCTGATTTTATAAAAGATAAAGTCCAGGTCAAATTTGAACGCCCCTCGTATAATCCTTCGACATTTCCACATGACTTTATGAATTCCTGGGAAAAAACAACATTCATGCCCACGTGGGATTCGAATCCTCGACCCGATAGATTTGAGAACTACATTGGAGTTCTCTCGGTCGCCGGGCTGGTTTTCATCGGGCTGACTTTTAATCACGGGAAAACTGTAGATGTGATGGTGGATTATCCTTTGAAGAAAACACTCTCGTATAAATGCGTGCACCGTGATGCAATATATACTCATGCTCAAAAGTTCATGCATTTACAAAATTGGGCTATTTCAGTCTGCGAAATTGTCATCCATAGATAGAGATACATAGACTTTATTAACATAACGTATGCAGAAAACATAAGGTGGCAGCACCGTTGCGTGCAAACAAACCGTCAGCAATATGCCCCTTCTGCGAGAATTTTTGTAGTGCACGTTTGGTCGGCATGTGAAAAGCGCAGATGATGCTCAATAGTCGTATGATGGCTTCTAACTGCTACACATGCTCTACAACGTCGTGGCATACTATGCGCTAAATTTGTTCCTTGCAACATGTTCCTCGCTATCCGGTGAGGCAGAGTGAATGAGATGTATCGCATGTATCTCCGATTATAAAGCCCGAACCCAGGTGCCTCGAAACCGATATCTCCGTAGATGTCGCTAAATGCCTACTGATAACCCGTCCAATGGATTACCTAGGGCGTCCGGCAATTAGGATGGGGGGATGTAGTACTACGCGGACGACCACTTCTGGAACGACGTGGGATATTTCCTTTTTGTTGAAATGTCCCACACCCTGGAAATAACTGCCGTTTTCAATATCGTTAACCGCTTAAATTTGGTGATAGAAGAGAAATTTATTCATGTCCACCAGGTTATATAGTGAAAAATGTAAATCTTTTATTTGCATATTTTATGATTGGAATATTGTATGAACATGTTAAAATATCATTATAATCTTTCATTAATAAAACCGTTATCAGCTCTCAAAGTGAGTAAGTTATTTTTGGGCCACCCTGTATCTTAACTTCAGAGCCTCTCGTAGGTTACATATCAACATCACTAGATCCATTGAAAATTATAAAACCAATCCTTCGGGCGTCCGAAACTATTTCCAATCAAATCACTATTCGTGATCAATAATTGGAATACACTCCCTACTCAAATTAGATTCTCTCTTTGTAAGCATCTGCATCTACCAGTCAAAAAGCTTGGTTTTTGTAATATTACCACCGCCATATCATTATGTTCGTTTAGCCTGTCAGGATGCGTCAGCATTGATAACAATAATAATGATGGTGCACGATGTATGGCACGAATCAGCCAGAAATTACTGGTGGTCACCATCTTACATTTCTTCCTTGGCATCTGCATTCACCGGATCTCTTCCTTATTGAACACATCTGTCTGGTCGATGATCGACAATAACTGAAATACGGTTACAAAAACATATCCAAAATCACTTTCTGTATATGACATCGAGTTTGCTGTCCATTGTCGCTAAACGACATCATGGTGATTTCTATAAATTCCGCACGCCGAACCGAAACGCAATTGACCTTTATCATAAACTCTCGTTCTCACACACTTGCTTAGCATTCGTAGCCTTGACTACCCATGTGACCACATAAAAAATGGCGCCCCTTGGTCGTGTTGTAAGCATTTGTGATTTGAGTAAAATTCACTTTTTTTACATTTTTCATAGGTTTTTACTACTTTAAAGATTTTTATTATTATCTTTATTAATTTAACATACATTATTAACCTGAAATTTGCAAAATATAATGATTTAAATGTTTACTGATAACCTTTCATAATTTTAATTTCATATTCATTTCCAAATTACCTATAAAATTATTTTCTAATGATGTTTATTTCTTTCTCCTCACTCTGACAATTGGGAATACAGCAATATTTAACCATAGCAAGAAAAATTTTAAACAACAACAAGCCGGCTCGGTGGCCGAGAGCGTTGAGGCGCAGGTCTTTCTGCTCTCGTAACCAGCGAGTTGCGGGTTCGAATCCCGCCAAGGGCATGGATGTTTGTGTTTGTCTATTTTCATCATCATCCTTTCATCCCATATGGCTAGTCTCCTGGAAGAGGGAGATGCGAGCTGGAAATCATCAAATCAAACAACAACAATTAAAACTTTCACTTAAGATATAGTCAACAAATGCCGTTAACACGTCCAGTGTCCGCCATTTGCATTTTGTAAAAAAATCAGTGACGTTTAGTGGCAACCAATCACAATACAGGGGATAAAGGTCAATTGTCGTCAGAAGTGTGTAATTACCCTTGTATTATTTATTATAAGATAGTTCTTGGTTACATGGCTTTGTAGCTCTTGTCATTCTTTGCATTACAGTGTTAATGGACAGAGGTGTATTTTCTTTTGATCGAAAGCACAAATTATATAATAATTGCGTAAGAAAACCCTGTTTATAAAATTATGTCGAAAATTTACCGGGAATTATAATTTCTAAAAGTGCAGCGTATTTTAAATCTTTACATAAAATGCCTGAAAAACTTGAAATTTCTTTAAGTCTTCTAATCGATCACACATGATTCAACGTGTTTGCTGTTTCAATCTAATTTTTATCAACTTCACATTTTCCTTGCGTGTTTCGAATACAAAGGAAATTATGAAATCTTTGTTCGAGCTCGTTACTTTGAAAAGTTCAGCACTTTTAAGAGACGTTGAAGGTTAGTGCGGTATACCCCCTCCCTTCCTTCCTTCCTTCCTTCCTTCAATTTTCGGACATTTAAGGTGATCAGCGATGTTTATTCTGTAAGAGTAGCGAGATTCAATTTTTCGAAGGGAGCGCGGTTAGAATTTAAACCCCGTGGTTTCTAAAGGAATTAGACGGAGGGGAAGGCAAGGAAAGTTAACATTGGAAATAATTAAATACCAGCTTAGAAGTAGCCGAGTATAAAAGGGTGTAATAGAGTGAGGAGGAGAGTAATTCTTAAAGTCGTCGCCTGACAGACGATGATAAATGATTCTGAAGAGACATAGAAACATGTCTGGAAGCCTTTTTGGATCGCAGGAGTATTAAGGCTGTAAAAATAGCCATGTTGTTGAAATGCCGGCGGCGTCGTCGTTGGCCGTCGTTCGTCTCAAGCGCCCCCTTGCACCCCACCCCCGCCCCAACCGGCTAAAAGGAGAAACTTGCCTTGCAACCCATCGGTGCAGATTTAAACGGTTGGAAACAAAAGCGATGCAAAAATATAAATTACATTCAAGCGGAAACGAAATGCTCTAATCTTTTCGCCAATAATCGATAGACAACAGATGCCAAAAGCACAAATGAACTTTTGCGCCGTGAATGATGATAATAACAATAATGTTTAGAAGGTACTGAAAATGAGACTTCCGGCATTTATATATATGCGTCTCTGTATTTTTAAATTCCAAAAAAAAAAATAAGTATACGGTACGTTTTCTTTTTCCATCCGAGTCCATTTTCTTTTTCTCTTAAGAAAAAGTTAAGATTGTTTCGATTGCGTGGGAGGTTAATGACCCGCTGGATCATAACAGCTGAGCGAGGAATTTGCATGCATATTTAAAGAGATTTCACTCCTTAGCAAAAGGAATGGAGGAGTCTAAATGGGGGTAGCTTGAGGGTTGAAAGGGTGGGTATTCATAATTCCCTTCAAGCACCTGCAAGATCTCCTTCCTTCTCTGTGTATAGAAAATTATGACCCGCCCTCTGAGAGATGTTTTGCTCCATCGCCTCTGCTAAAACTCCATGTTTCTTCCCTCCTCCAAAGAAATTATTACCTTTATCGTCGGAAGATGAGAGAGAGGAAAAAGCCACTATAATCTTAGAACTCTTGAATATTAACGCCATTCTTTTATTCACGCGAGAAATAAATCAGACACACTCGCAATGAAATTGCTCTAAACCTCGCCCGAGATAAAATTATGAAAAAATCTTGTAGAGTTATGTACATTATATTTACTTTTAATAATGTTATATTTTCTGAAGTCAACAAATTGAACGGATGGCTTGGCGCAGTTCGTTTTTAAATTTCTGTCTGGTTACATCCACAAAATAAACAGAAAAAGTTGCTTCTAATAAGCATGAAATTTGCTCCAATGTAAATATTGATTTTTCTTATTCAAATGAAAAGTTAATTTTGTGAATAGTCGCTGTAGATTAAAAAATACTGTCAACTTCACAACGAACTAATTCAAATCGAAGCGAAAAGTTTCTTAATTCTAAAAACAAATAAGAAAAAGCATTTATCAGACTTCAATTCAAAAGTATAGTCAAATTTTAAGATATAGAGCCTTGAGTGAAATGATCGATTAACAAAAAAAATAAAAAAAAAAAATTAAAAAAAAAAGGCAGGGGGAGAATGGGTGAAGTTTCAAACCGGAAGTTGAAAAGCACGTTGGTGTCGATGGGCAAGTTTAAAACTAGGCAAAATATAAATGTCGCTTTGTAAAATACATGGAACTATCGGGGAAGATTCAGTTGCTACAGGTTTGGTTGGTTTGTTTGGTATTAACGTCCTTTTCAACTGCCATGGTCATTTCAGGACGGCGTTATAGGGGCCGCAAATTTTGCCTCGCAAGGGTTCTTTAACGTGCAGCCGGCAAACAACTAC
Source organism: Rhysida immarginata (assembly GCA_023313115.1). Classification (NCBI taxonomy): domain Eukaryota; kingdom Metazoa; phylum Arthropoda; class Chilopoda; order Scolopendromorpha; family Scolopendridae; genus Rhysida; species Rhysida immarginata. The sequence continues at coordinate 6,743 of JAHWFO010074454.1, read as the reverse complement.
ACGGGACCAACGATTTTACTTTCCTTCCGAAGGAAGTGCGTGATCTCAGGATTTCCCCCCTGAAAAAATCCTCGTCGTCCTCGGCCGGGGTCGAACCCGCGTCCTCGGGTATCAGAGGCGACCATGCAACCCCTGAGCCACCGAGGCCGATAGGTGCTACAGGAGAAGACGGTTTTCCTAAAAATGAGCTAAATATGTACAATCCCTGCTCAAAAGTTTAGAAACTTTTCTAATTTTATCACCAGCTTCAATTCTGTTGCCAGTGAAACCCTAAAATTTAAACCACAACAAATAATTTTTTAATTCAGTCATTTTTCAGGAAACACACTAGCTACTGGAGCCAAAAACAATTTTTTAAAGTTAAAGAACTCTTGCGAGGCAAACTTTGCGGCCCCTATAACGCCGTCCTGAAATGACCATAGCAGTTGAAAAGGACGTTAATACCAAAGAAACCAAACCAACCAACTGAACACCTGTCACAATCTTCTGGTGGTGATTCCCCACAGCGAGATGAAAACAAAAGTTCATATAAACATGGTTCAGATAACAAACCGTTTATGAGATTTCCACAGTTAAAAATTGAAGTTTCAGCAGCTGGTTTTTCTACTCTGAGGATGGCAGGTGACATGCGGAGAAGCTACAACAAATTCATGAGTACAAAACCAGCTGCTGAAACTTCACTTTTAACTGCGGAAATCACATAAACAGTTCGTTATCCCCTAAGTATTGCAATATGTGTAAAAGAAATATTAACATCGCATTGTCTAATAAGAATACTTGTTAATAATGAAAATAAAAACGCTTAGGAATTATTTTGAAAAATATTTTCAAATTAAATAAAACATGAGACGATTTTGTTATCATGCATTGCAGAACTGACACTAAACTGTTAATTCTCTTGTTAATTAGTTTTATTGCAAATTGTTAATGAATATTTTTCTTATTTTTGATAGCTTTCTTTTCAGAATTGTCTTATTATTGCCTTTAGAAATTTAGACTTCCAATACTAGTACGTCATAAAACAAGTCATAATATATTTGCATTATACAATCCGTTTTTAGGATAATTACTTCATTAATGGCAGATGAACATTAGCCATTAACAAGAATGGATCAGATGCCTAAGATTACGGGCACAGAGCAGTTTTTTGCTGCAAGGCGTTTGCGAGGAAAAAAAACGAATCTTGACTGAAGGGAAATAATCGTAGCAGTTTTTCCCGCGGCAAAAGGCCTGTTGTTCACAAAGTTCGTGCTCACGCTGGTTTAGCCCGCAGAATTTCTGTGGCAAAAACGGTCTATGTGACCTTAGCCTAAGAACGGGAAGGTTGAGATGCCTAAAGGTGGTCTCGAAATGGTGGAGAGGTTGAAATGTCTAAAATCGAATGTGTCTCGAATTTAAGTATGATTGTTAAATAATAGATGCTATAGTTATGGAGAGCAAAGGACGGAGACACCATTTTTCCGCAAGAATAGTTTTTTTTTATAAAATTGGATTGCGGGTCGGCCACCGCGATGTACTCTGCACCCTTCCTGTATATATCATACACAGTCAAAGTGTATAGGTGTCTCCCTCCTTTGGTGTCTCCCCCACAGTTTCTTAAGCTTTTTTGTTTGTTTCTTATATTTTTTCAATTCGTTTTGTGAAATTATCAATAGAAGCTTTTCTCCTATACATTATTGTTTATCAATGGTACCATTCCATAATAAATTTAAACAAAGGGCTGTTCAAATTATAATAACAGCCAGTGATCATGTCTAAGGGTAATAAGCACACCATTCATGTATGACAGCAGTTAACATTTTATAAAGAAATTAAATGATGGAATTTTAATTTAGAAAACTTCAAATTTTAAAATATGCTCGAAGAGAAAAATGCCTTTATCTATTAATTTACACACTAATGCAAATTTACTTAATCACACCCATAACTTATCCTGGAAGAAAGCCAGTTATTGATATTAGAGATTGAATTAGAGGAAAATGCATTAGCATCCGAACGAGCTAATCCTGACTAATCCCATTAGCTTTAGCACAGTTGGGCACAGTTTACTCTACCGTAAATTCAACGGGGTTAAAATAAATGGACTCCCATTTCACTTAATTAATAATCATGTCCTAGATCGGGATGTTTTCATTCAGTGAGAAGCTCTTCATGGTTTATGAGAGAGTACAAAAGTGGAGTGTTATTAGCTGACACTCGGAAGAGCGATCGCAATTCCATTTACATTGGAACGACACAGAATGCGGTGCAACGTGGTGGTAATGGGTAGCCAAAGGGTCGAAAATGATCGACATCAGCTGATCAAATGAAAAATCCAAGGAATTTGTTTTCAAGTTTTATTCAATAGCTCTCCATCGTATAGTCTATTCTAAAAGGAAACTGATGGGAATTGGCAAAGACCTAAACTTATTTCGAATATCAGTAACGGACTATTTCGAATAGCTGCGGTATTATATCAAAAAATGTACACGCAAAAATAAAGATTTGTCAGAGGGACTATAGATAATCACCAATCTTATCAGAATGAAATTAATAAATTGAATAGAACAGTCCTAGACCTATCCGGTTTAGTTAATAAATTTGTGGCTCAACAGTCCATGAATGAATGAGTGAAACATAAGCCCAAATGTTATATTTGACTTCATGGGAAGAAAAAGGTGAAAATTTCCAATTCCTATTAAAGGTTTCAAATTTCTATTGGAATTTTCTCCCAGTCAGGTTGGATTTGGACTTATAAAGTGGAAGTAAATTTTTTTTGGTTTTTAAAGTTATAAAGTTCTTACTCTCGCTTTAATTTTAGCCGGATTCCAACTTTGTTAATATATTTCTTAATATCGAATTTAATTTAAATTTCATAAGAGTCAATTACTGTTCCTCTTTTGGATACTTCAATATTAACGAAAATTACGCTATCATTAAGATCCAGCTAAATTCATTAAAAATGAAAAACGTCGTACTTTATATTAGAAAAAAGAATCGTTATCTTATCGATTGAACATGTCGAGCGGCAGTACAAGCAATTATTTCATGGCGCCCTAGCCTCGTGAAAAGTGAGTAATTCATTGCAGTATCTGCAATGGCGGAAGCACGCTCTAGAATCGGTCGCAAAAGGCAAACAATTCGAATTCACAACACGGGCATATTTTGAACGTTTTTGATTGAGAAAAAGTTCTTGAAGAATTGATAAAGACGCGGTTTCTATAGATGATTGTCTTGCCCGTTATTACCGATCAAATTGTGCTTGAATCTGATTGGTTCTGAAATGTCGCCCGAGAATGGTTCGAAGAGCATGCATGGGAGGTCCACGACTGGATTGGCCATCCCGAAGCCCTGATACGAATTCTATCGAGCATATTTGGAATGCCGTTGAACTTAGGCTCCGTGCGCTAGATCCTCCGTACGTAATTGGCTACCGCTCTGCAGACTGTGTAGTGTCATCTGCCTCCGGAAGTGTACCAGGGACTTGCAGACACACTTCCTCGCTGTATCGCAACGCTCCACAGGGCCAGAGGGGGTCCGACCCGATATTAGGTGACTATCCTATGAGTTTTGCTCTGTCAGTGTATATGATTCTGTAGACTCGTCCATTGATAAATAAATAAAAATTTTTATATGCTGTGTAAAATATTTGTTTGTTGCGTCTAAAAACATTATCATGATTCAATGCTTCGGACTGCAGATTCGAAACTAATGCTCGTATTTAGAATGAACGCTCATGCCCACACTCTTGCTCTTACTTGCATGAGCAAAAGCAATAGTAAGAGCATATGCCCGTATTCGGAACTAGCTGTTGCCCGCGACTTCGTCCGCGTATGGATTTCTTATTTCCCGAGATTTCCTGAGGGGCATTTCACTTTTATATTAAGACACTGTCCCAAGTAAATCGAGATCAGGAAGGAAAAATTAAAATACGATTATATTTTATGGCTGCATAGAATTAATGTGAAGGCCAAAAAATTATGAAAAAGTTTCAATATTGGCCTACCACTCTCTAAAAGTGAACGCCTATGTGTTCATTTCAGAAACGCAGTTTTTTTGTTGCTGAAATCGACTTACAAACTCATGATTCGAAAAAATATGTTGAATTTTTGAAAAAAAAAATTCCGTCTGTCCGTATGTACCTATGTATGTACGTATTTACGCATGTATGTGACCAATTTTGTGCAGCTAACTCCTCTGAAACGGCAAATAGCAGAACCAAATAAAAATTATACATACTTAGAGGGTACCCTAAATTGTGACTTAGCTTATATTTTATGTCAATTGTGTAAGCCTTTTTCAAGATATTAACTTTTTTGGCTGTAGCATTCAAACCAGCGAACCAAACTCAAACTCGACATGTACATACTCCTCTTATTAAGGCGAATTTTTTTTATACATGACTTGTTTGGCTGTGGTAAGCCGTTTTGGAGTTATTAACTATCTCGTCCCCCCAGAACCGACCCTCCCCCCTCGTTAATTTATTTTCTTTATTTTTTTTAAAGTAATTCTCACTTAGAAGGGTCCTAAAACTATGCATTGACGCATTTTTTATGGAAATGAGCTATGCCTTTTTAGAGGAATTTTTTTTTTTTGGTAAAAATAAAGAAATGGCAGAAGCATTCATTTCGTCACCCCAAATATATTGTAAATGACATGAACAGCTTATCCTCTTATTGAAAAACACAATTTTCTTTTTTGAATCCGTATCATTATCTCGTGGTAGGGGTGTGCGAATATATCATTCCACCATACTAATTTATTTGCTTTTACGTTCGTTGTTTTACCTTCGGGAGCCAAAATAAATAGAGAATTAGGGCTGATGACGTGATAGCAAGCGACATACAATTAAAATATTGTCAGTTAATATATACAAACTTTGTTGTATTCGAAGAATTCGAAATATGCTCCACTCACATGTAAAGCTCTAGATTAGGAGCTTTGCTCGACATATACATCTTGGCGGCATCTGTTGGCAATTATTCTCCTTATATATAGATTCGTAAGGAACAAATCTAAAGTGCGATTAAAGCTCTAAATATACAAGTATGGAAAACTGACGCCATTTTTGGCCTTTTCGTAGGTTCACTCACTACAGACCGCTTATTAAAATTCGAAAATCACTCGAATTTTATGCAATACTAGCAGACCCGGCAATGCTTCGCTATTGTTATGTATGAGCGTCTTCTAAAAATCAATCTTTTGGCTCTTAAAAATGTTATTATTGTATTATGTTTCACTTCTCTATAATCACCGGCCCTTTAGCTGAGTAAATCTGACGCAGGGCCGGAGATGAAAGGTGAAGAATAATGTTCACTTTTTTTGTAGATTCACATTCAGAAATTGCAAAATTTCATCAACAAAGAGTCCGAGCAACGCCGAGTATATCAGCTACTTCATAATAAATCGAAAAATAGTCATGGATACTTTAAATAAATTTTAAATCAAATAACAAAATCGATATTTTATGACCAACAACCACGTGGCCAAAATCCGACCAATCACGATCCATGTGACGTCACGCGGGTCCTCCAAGATGTTTCAATACTTGTTCAACCGGATCAAACCGACCTAACATGTGGACGTTGATTCCGGCGCTTCGAAGACGTGCGCCCATCTGTTAGGAGCCTTTTGGGTATGTACAGTTTATAACCTAAACAAACAAATCATGCGAGTCAAAAAGAAAAAAAAAGACCAACCATATGGCCAATTTTTTTTTAATTTATGCATTCTATGGCTACTTATGAAAACGTCAATCCTTATAAATTATTTTTACTTCAACCTCCCCCCTTCTCCACCTGACTTACGAAGATCAGATAATCGAGAAAAAGTATCGATATCGCAATTGCAGATTTTACGTTATTCATTACATGCCTTTATAACCAAAATACTGTAATTAGGGGGGGCCCCCCCCCATCATCCGGAGATTGGTCGCCACGAAAAGCCCTATTAGAAAATAAGATACAATATTTTCCTGCGCGAAATATAATCGTAATTCCTGTTGATTGCTGTTTCACGCAATCCATTATATTCCTGTTGATGCTTTTCACGGAATAATCGCAAAAGTTTGGATTTTATATATATGGATAATAGTAGCAAATTGGAAAATTGAGATTATGATTAAAAAATGGATTACTGAACTTCCGTACATATTAAGATGAACTTAGAAGGGAAAAAAAAAAAAAAAAAACATTTCCGAGGGCGGGATTCGAACCCGTACCTGCAAAATAAGACATCAACAACATACCGCTGTGCTACAACAATAAGCTCTAATTTGACACTAAATTTTTGGTATTTATGAAGTTTTTTTCCTCTCAAAACTCATCCAGGTGAATGCAGAGCAGCTTCTTTTCAATATTCTTTTTATTTTTTGCCATATTCTTCGAAGTTCGCCAAGGGAGATGGACAGAATGCAGACTCGATTCGATAGACACAATAATGGCGGCGAAGCGCCAGACCGACAGCAGCGAAGTCGACACGATGACGTCATGACGATGGTGCCTTCTGTGGCGAAACGGAATGGAAATTTTTCTTCAACACCAGAGACAAACTTTCCATCGACATTTTGGTGATCAAAAACGAAATGGAAAGGAAGTTACATTATAAAAATTTTCCGTTAGGGTTCCGTTCTGGCGTGATTCCGGGATGTGGAAACCACGCCTTACTGTTGCGGAATAAGCGCAAAAGCAAACAACGACGTCACAATTTCTAAGCAAGCGTCACAATTTTTTAAGGAATGCAAAAATCCCATTGAGCTCCAGGTA
>JAHWFO010074448.1:0-13453 GCA_023313115.1 Rhysida immarginata | reverse complement strand
ATTAATGATAGTCCGAATAGTTTACAAGGAACCCGGTTTAGTGAAACCATTATGGTTCATTGGAAATATCATTGCCAAAATATGGCATGTAAAATATCAAACGACTTTGAATGTGTTGTCATGAATGAATATAACGTAAAATTAATAGTAGTCCTAATTGGTTTCAAAGATCCTGATTTAGTGGAACCGTGATGGTTCATTGAATTTTTCAATGCTAAAATATAGCGTGTAATATATCAAACGCCTTGATATGACGTGTCATGAATGAATATAATGTAAAATTGATGATAGTCCAAACTGGATTCAAGTAAGCAGGTTTAGTGGAACCATTGTGATTTATTGGAGCCACTATGGTTCATTGGAAATTTCATTTGCAAAATATGGCATGTAATATATCAAACGACTTGGAATGATGTGTCATGAATAAATATAACGTAAAATTAAAGATAGTCTAAATTGATTTCAAGGGACCAGGTTTAGTAGAACCATTATGGTTCATTGAAATTTCAATGCTAAAATATGGCATGTAATATATCAAACGACTTGGAATGATGTGTCATGAATAAATATAACGTAAAATTAATGATAGTACAAATTGGTTTCAAGGAACCTGTTTTAGTGGAATCATGATTGTTCTTTGGAGCTTTCAATACTAAAATATGGAATGTATTATATCAAACGCCCTGGAATGACGTGTCATGAATGAATATAACGTAAAATTAATGGTAGTACAAATTGAATTCAAGGAAACTTGTTTAGTGGAATCATTATAATTTATTGGAACCACTATGGTTCATTAGAACTTTCATTGCCAAAATATGGCATGTAATATATCAACCGACTTGGAATGATGTGCCATGATTGAATATAACGTAATATTAATGATAGTCTAAGTTTGTTTCATGGAACCTGGTTTAGTAGAACCATAATGGTTTATGTGAACTTTCAATGCTAAAATATGCCATGTAATATATCAAACAACTTGTAATGATGTGTGATGAATGAATATAACGTAAAATTAATTTAAGTCCAAATAGTTTTCAAGGAACCTTGTTTAGTAGAACCATTATGGTTCATTACAAATTTCATTGCCAAAATATGGCATGTAATATATCAAACGACTTGCAATGAGGTGTCATGAATGAATATAACGTAACCTTAATGATAGTCCAAATTGGTTTCAAGGAACCTGTTTTAGTGGAACCATGATTGTTCTTTGGAACTTTCAATGCTAAAATATGCCATGTAATATATCAAACGACTTGAAGTGAAGTGTCATGAATGAATATAACGTAAAATTAATGCTGATCAAATTGGTTTCAAGGAACTTGGGTTCTTGGGAAACATTCTGGTTTAGTATAACCATTACTGTTCATTGGAACTTTCAATGCTAACGTATCGCATGTAATATATCAAACCACTTGGAATGAAGTTTGATGAACTATTCGTATTATAACGTAAAATTAATAATAGTCTAAATTAATTTTAATGGACCTGGTTTAGTAGAACCATTCGGTTTTATTGTACTTTCTATGCTAAAATAGGGCATGTAACATATCAAACGGCTTGGAATGATGTGTCATAAATGAATATGACGTAAAATTAATGACAGTCCAAATTAGTTTCAAGGAACCTGGTTTAGTAGAACCATAATGGTTCATGTGAACTTTCAATGCTAAAATATGGCATGTAATAGATATCAAATAACTTGAAATAAGGTCTCATGAATGAATTTAACGTAAAATTAATGATAGTCCAAATTGGTTTCAAGGAACCTGGTTCAGTGGAACCATGATTGTTCTTTGGAACTTTCAATGCTAAAATATGCCATGTAATATATCAATCGACTTGGAATGAGGTGTCATGAATAAATATAACGTAAAATTAATGATAGTACAAATTGGTTTCAAGGAACCTGGGCTAGTAAAACCATTCTGGTTTAGTAAAACCATTATAGTTCATTGGAATTTCAATGCGAAAATATGGCATGTAATATATCAAACGACTTTCAATGAAGTGTCATGAATGAATATAACGTAAAATTAATTATAGTCCAAATTGGTTTCAAAAAACCTGATTTAGTATTACCATTATGGTTCATTGGAAATTTCATTGTCAAAATATGGCATGTAATATATCAAACCACTTGGAATGAAGTTTGATGAACTATTATAACGAAAAATTAATGATAGTCTATATTAATTTTGAGGGACCTGGTTTAGTAGAACCATTCGGTTTTATTGTACTTTCAATGCTAAATTATGGCATGTAATATATCAAACGACTTGGAATGATGTGTCATAAATGAATATGACGTAAAATTAATGACAGTCCAAATTAGTTTCATTGAACATGGTTTAGTGGAACCATTCTGGTTTAGTGAAACCATTATGGTGCATTGAAACTTTCAGTGCACAAATATGGCATGTAGTATATCAAACGTCTTGGAATGATGTGTCATGAATGAATATAACGTAAAATTAATGACAGTACAAATTGGTTTTAAGGAACCTGGGTTAGTGGAACCATTCGGTTTCATTGTACTTTCAATGCTAAAATATGGCATGTAATATATCAAGCGACTTGGAATGATGTGTCATAAATTAATATAACGTAAAATTAATGACAGTACAAATTGGTTTCAAGGAACCTGTTTTAGTGGAACCATGATTGTTCTTTGGAGCTTTCCATACTAGAATATGGAATGTAATATATCAAACGCCTTGGAATGAAGAATCATGCCCCGTTCTCATTGGACCGGCTCGACAGCGAAGCGTCTTTATCTGCCTCCACCCTCCTGCCTCCTCTGCCGCCCACGCGAGTTGTTCCCACTGGACCGTCACGAGAGAAGTGGCAAGGGAAGAGAAATTATATAATGATGGCGTCGTTTCGATCTTAAGTTATTGCAGTAAAACTGGACGAAGTTCACGGTTCACAGAAATTTGTATTATCCAAAATTTGCTATATCTGAAACAATTCGGAATTTGTTATTTTACTGTTGCAAGGCCAATTGGCACAGTTGAGAATTCCGAATTGTTACGTTTAATTTTTTTTATATCAGAGTTCATTATAAAGAAGTTCAACTGTGTTATATGTCGCTGAGAAAGCATAATTATAACATTACAATACAGAATATACAAATAAACTCTAGTTTTATTTATATTTGTTCCCTGTGCATATTTTCTCGTATTTATAAAAAGTCTACAAGATTTTTTTTTAATTTGATTGTCGCCAACATCGATCGGCAATATTTTCAATCGAAGCGATCGAAAACCAAATTTGTGTTCACGTTTCTGTTCTAAAACTTGCCAATTTACAACTGAATTATCTAATTAAAATTTAACCAAACGTATCTATTTAACGGTGTAAAAGGCTGAAGGACAATAGCAATTTATAATTTCACATTTACAAAATAAAGTGCATTCTCTTTATTCTATTTCACTATAAAATAGTGATCCGCCATCATTCTTTTGATCATGTGCTCCAGTAGTTGAACGTGATTGGATGAGCCTGCAACCGGCAACCGGCAAAAGTTGAACAAATTTCAACTTTGCTGCCTGGCTTATTTGCCGGCCGCGGGACTTGATTTGACCTATATCTAGTTGGCCTTGGACGCAGTGCGCATGCGTCAAAGGTGGCCGCTTCGCCGCTTTGCCACCTTGCCGGCTCAATGTAAACCGAGTATCATGAATGAATAAAACGTAAAATTAATAGTAGTCCAAATTAGTTTCAAAGAATCTGATTTAGTGGAACCGTTATGGTTCATTGAAACTTTCAATGCTACAATAGAGCATGTAATATATCAACCGCCTGGGAATGACGTGTCATGAATGAATATAACGTAAAACTAACGATAGTCCAAATTGGATTTAAGGAAACTGGTTTAATGGAACCATTATGATTTATTGGAACCACTATGGTTCATTGGAAATTTCATTGCCAAAATATAGCATGTAATATATCAAACGACTTGCAATGAAGTCTGATGAACGAATATAACGTAAAATTAATGATAGTCCATATTGTTTTCAAGGGACCTGGTTTAGTGGAACCATTCGGTTTCTTTATACTTTGAATGCTAAAATATGGCATGTAATATATCAAACGACTTCGAATGGTGTGTCATGATTGAATATAACGTAAAATTAATGATAGTCCAAATTGGTTTCAAGGAACCTGGTTTAGTGCAACCATTATGGTTTATTGGAAATTTCAGTGCCAAAATATGGCATTTAATATATCAAACGACATGGAATGAGGAGTCATGAACGAATATAACGTAAAATAATGATAGTCCAAATTGGTTTCAAGGAACCTGGTTTAGTGGAACCATTATGGTTCATTGGAACTTTCAATGCTAAAATATGGCATGTAATATATCAAACGACTTGGAATGAAGTGTCATGAATGAACATAACGTAAAATTAATTATAGTCGAAATTGGTTTCAAGGAACCTGGTTCACTGGAACCATTATGTTTCATTGAAACTTTCAAAGCTAAAATATGGCATGTAATATTTCAAATGACTTGGAATGAGGTGTCATGAATGAATATAATGTAAATTATGGATAGTCCAAATTGGATTCAAGGAACTTAGTTTAGTGGACCATTATAATTTAGTGGAACCTATATGGTTCTTTGGAAATTTCAGTGCCAAAATATGGAATGTAATAAATCAAATGATATGGAATGAGGAGTCATGAACGAATATAACGTAAAATAATGATAGTCCAAATTGGTTTCAAGGAACCTGGTTTAGTGGAACCATTATGGTTCATTGGAGCCGCTTCTCTTCACACCTATTACTTTAACATAGAACTTTCGATGTGCATAACTTGGAAACTTGACGTGATAGAAAATATCTACAAGCAGATTCGGATTCTACATACAAATTACTACTAAGAACACTATATGTGGTCTTTGTTACAAAATGTGTGTTTAATAATCAAATTTATTACTTATATATTTATTTATTTGCTTATTTAATTTATTTATTTATTTATTATTACAATATATTTTCATCATTGTCGTGCATTCAGGTTAATATGACAGTAAATTTAAATGAAAAATTAGGTCAAAGCCTACAATCAACAGTGGGTTAATTTCATTGGGATCAGGCTGTGGAATTTTCTTTTTTTTTGCTAATTTCATTTATTATTTATTTAAATGTCTTACACATCTGTAGTTTTACATTTTAACATCTGAGGTATGGCGTTTAAATAAATTCGTTCAGATCACTTATCAGCTATTCTTTAATAAATTTGATATACTAGGTGGGCAAGAAATAATGTGAGGTATTCAGAGCTCGCTAGCGGGAATTCTATTAGGCCAAATAGAATACATTTTGGTGTATATACTTAGTGGAACATGCAGTTTCGATTTCTGCAAAAAAAAAAAAATAGTACTAAAAGTCGCCATAGGGGGCGCTTATTTTATCAAAACAATGAATACATTTGCATAAGCGCATTCCGTGTTGAGCAATCATGACAATAAAAGGCAAGGCTGAGGATTTCCCATCATTCACGAACGAATAGCCTGACGATGACGCTTAGTCTGCCTGACCATGACGCTTAGTCTGCCTGACCGGGCGTTATTAGTCAAGTTGTTTTATCAGAAGAGCGACAATGCAAGTGCTGCCCTACGTGAATTCCGGCGATTGAAAACGTTACGAAGAGGACCTATGAGTATAACTAACTTACGGAAAATGATTGAACGAATTGAATCTACCGGAACTCTAGGAGTGCAACCAGGCCGGGGACGCAAACGAATCAGGCAGCAACACGTTAAAGTTGCAACTGCTGTTGTGGAACAGGAGATGACTACTGTGCAGGGTACGAGCAGAGCACACGCAATAGCACGCCAAACAGATATCCCATATTCGACGGTGAGGAAAATATTGCATAAGATATTGACATTTTATCCCTATAAACTCACACCTGTTCAACAATTGCTTCCTGGAGATGAACATACCCGAACTGACTTTTCGTTGAGATTTTTAGCACGTATGGAAGTGGATGATGCATGGCCATGGCAAATTTTATGGAGTGATGAGGCACATATTTATTTGAATGGTGATATCAATACCCACAACTACCATATTCGGGCTGCATCAAATCCACAAGTGTGTCTGCTAACTATGCATTCACCGAAACTAACAGTTTGGTGCGCCTTTACTGCTTCTTTCATCATCGGCCCGTACTTTTTTGAAGAAATCCGTCCCCGTGGACCGGTGACTTGTTCTGTCAATTCTGCCAGGTATGCCGATATGCTTGAGAATTTTGTGATACCACGATTGCAGGAAAAGGTTGTCTGGATTCTACCATTTTTATGCAGGATGGTGCGCCACCGCACATCGGACGTTAAGTGCAGCAGATCTTGCGAGAACGTTTTTCAGACAACAGAATAATTAGTCGTGCATATCCCATGGTATGGCCACCCAGGTCGCCTGATCTCAACCCTTGTGATTTTTGGTTATGGGGATATTTGAAAAGCCTTGTGTATCAAGCACATGTACATGACCTCTCAACCTTAAAGGATCAAATAACGTTACATATCAAACTAATTAATGCAGATATGCTGCGAGCTGCCGTAGAAAATGTCGTTACCGCATGCAGCTATTGGAACAGCACACTGGTGGTCATATTGAAACACATTTGTAATTAAAAATAAAACATTGTTTATTGTTGTTACTAAAGTTGGTTTGTACGGTATTTGTTCATTTGACAATTAGGTATTCATTGTTTTCTTGAAATAAGCGCCCCTATGGAGACTTTTGGTACTTTTTTTGCAGAAATCGAAACTGCATGTTCCACTAAGTATATACACCAAAATTTACTGCATTTGGCCTAATAAAATTCCCGCTAGCGAGCTCTGAACACCTCACGTTATTTCTTACCCAAATATTATTTGGATATAAAATTAAAAAGTTGAATAGTATTGGTGCCTAAGGGCTGAAATAATTGTGAAAATTATCCAAAAGTACAAAACGAGTTAAAAATGATGATGTAAGTATTAGTTTTTGACATGGAATACTGCTTCATGTCTCATTTCCAATTTTATTTTGGAACAGAGTAACTATGCAACATAACAATCAAACGATTTAGGAGATTACAACAAGAGAATATTTATATTGCTGATTGCTTAAGTTTGCATCACGGTCTTGTAAGGTTTTGAGAATTAATTAGCTAGAATTTGAATATTCAGATTATTTATGCAAATGAGCTATTTTATTATTCGCGTTCAGGATTGTCTATTTAGATTCAGAAATTAAGAGTTTATATAAAGTTTAGAAGAGTTTTTATGCAGAGAAAGAATTAAATAAAGTATTAATTGTTTTAAATATTTTTTATGCGTAGGTGTAAGGATTTGTTAATAAGGAGCCACGTTTTAAGGTTTGTCAGAGGGAGAAAGTAAGAGTCAGTTTACACAGCTTGTTTTGATCGTTAGAATCATATTCAAGGATAGAAATTGTATGGGCAGTGTAGGACAAGTGAATCGGAAACCGGATGAACAGATAGAAAGCAAGAAAGATGAATGTAGGGATTGAACTTTGGATCTTGAAGAGAGGAAAGAAACAGGGAATGATCACGTGGATGCCGATGTTTGATTGGCTATCGAACATCGAAATTGTTAGTTCTGAGATGCTAAGTAAAAGAGTTTAGTCAGTAGCAATGTAACGACTCCCGTAGCCGAGTGTGCGGCGAACTACTCATAAATTTTTATATTAATTCGGCCTCCATCTGGTAATCTTAGGATTCCAGATGGGAAGTTTAAAATTGTAGTATTAATCCAGTTTGCGTTGTAGTTTAATGAAAATGTAACCGTCAGATTGAAATTTAGTTAGCTCGCGTATCGAGGAGTTTTGAAGAGTTTCTATCGAGCTGAGAACCAGCGTCATCAATTACAGTAATTTCATGGTTTGCGAGGGATGTTGCAAGAATGTGTACCGAGCCCCGTGGAGTACCCAGATCCAGTACAAGAAGCCAGAGACGATCTTCCTGTGAGCCACTCCGTTGGACGAGGACGACCCCCCTCCCGCCAAGCTATTGTAGCAGAGAGGACGAGAGAGATCCAAGAGCGGACAGATTGAGAAGACACGGTAGCCCATTTCCAATTTAATGTCTCAATGGCCAATTCTTTAATTCCTCACATGATTTCATTCTTTCTATTTTATATATTACATCCATATTTTGGGAAGGATTATTCTATCAAACAGTGGGAAGGACAATTATAACGTAACTTAGAACAGTCATATAATACGTAAAGAACCCTGATTAATTTAATCTAAATTCCGTATTTTATCCAGTTAATTGTTTAATTGTATTTATTAAAGTCTTACGTTCAGATCTTTATTCAGTGACGATATAGCAGATTGCTCAGTCAGTAGTTTACATTCATTATTATTTCGGAGCTATTAAAGCCATATTTGTATTTTACATTCCGAGAGAAATAGAACAATTTATAATTTGAGTTCCTGTTGAACATTGTTATCACTGTGTAATTCTAAAGTCAGTACAACCCGAATTTCCTTGAGATATAGATTGTATAATTGAACAATTGAGAATTACAAACATATCTAATTTACATATTACTATTACTAATTTATCATTATTGTTATATCAAGAACTTCTGATCATTGTCTTATAAGTTTAGTCCAAAGAACCCTTAATTGATAGACATTCTGTTGTATGCCACACAATTTAATTGCTAAGTTATATTTGGGATTGTGATTACTCATTGAAACGTATAATTAGTCAATTGCCACCAGTCATTTCTTAATTATAAATTGTATCATTTTATTTGAATCTTAATTAGAGCTTGACTAAGTTGAAATTCATATCTTAAATTATTATTATCATTTGCATTACCTTCCATACAATATTGTTTTATATACATTTGTTGAATATTGAATAAACATTATATGTTGAATTGTTAAGTCAGTCTAAGTGCCTATTCTTTCCTCCAGGCCGGGCCTGTTTAAGCGGAGGTATCTTTATGTAAGTGGGATAAACCTTAAATTTTCATAAACTTTGTGAATAGTATAATTCACTGGCGCAGTCTTTTACCTAACATAATTATAATAAGTTACTCGACCATAATTCTATGAATATTATCCCCTGGAACCCTACAGTCTATAGATATATCTTATGTATACAAGATATAGATGAAATAGAGTAAAATACAATAAATATGAAAGAAAAAGGAATAGCGGATGTAGAAGAAAAGAAGGACGAGCATAAGAATTTTGGAAAAAATAAAAGGTGAAAATTGAACACAGGGTGGTAAGAATCTGAAAAAAAGAAAGAAAGAAAAACAGAAAGGAAGAGATAAAAGAACAAGAATATGGGAGGCGATGTCAGATGCAAATATCTTTAAAAATAGGAAAGAAAAAGAAAATTCCACAGCCCGGGATCGAACCAGGAACCGGCTAATCGCGCCCACGCTCTGATCAAGCCATTGTTAACTATAGGCTCTTAATTTTGGCCTAATTTTTAATTTATCATTTAAATTTGATGTCATATTAACCCGGATGCACAACAATAATGAAAATATGAGTAGTAATAATAATAATTATAATAAATAAATAAATAAAGATATAAATAAATAAATAAATTTTGGTTATTAAATGTGTAGGTTATTTTTAAATGCATTATAAATTTAAATTATAACATCAAAAAATTTGATGGCAAACGCGATCGCTAATTAATATTAGAAAAGAACTTAAAAAGACCCCCCCCCCTAAATAAAAAAAAAACTTCAGTAAATCCAGATTTAAAAACACAGTTATTTTTCAAATAATTCGTTAAAAATGATGTGTAAATTATAAAAATCAGACTAAATTTAGGCTTCATTTGTGGGATATATCCTCTTTTGTGCTTTTAATCTGGGGGTTTTAGGATATTTTCCTCCTTTGCATTTTAAGAGTGGGGGTTTTTGCTGGATAATTAGTGAAAAGAAATAATTATCTATATTAAGATATATTATTTGAATAATTTCATAACGGGACAACACAACGCAACATTTAGAATGTTTTAGCGAAAGAAATGTAATATGTTGCATTATCGTGTCGGTTAATCAAGGCCTAGGCTCTACTGTATCAATTGTAGGTCATCCGACTCAACGACTTTGTAACATTTGTACTTTCCAAGTGTTTTTCTAAATTATTCCGGTTGCATGCATATTCATGAAAGAAGTCTACTACTGAAATGCGTTAACTTTATTATTTAATAACCATGCATTGGTCGTAAAAGAATTTGTTGTTTTTTGATAATATTATTTTGTAATAAATATTTTATAATCTTTTCATTTATTATTTTTTCAAAAAATTATTGAAAAATTTGGAAGCACAGTAATGGGTCTATAATTTTTAGGATCCATTCTATCTCCATTTATTTTCCTGACTTCCATTTTTTTTGAAATAGTACCTGTACATTAAGGTAATATTAACAGATCCAGAACTTTTTTAACCACTTGAATGGAAATTAAGTCGATGCCACATGCACTATTATCATGTTTTTATAATTTTCTCAATTACATCTCAACTCGTTCACAAAAAATAAGCACGATATTAGCAAATGGTGGATAATTAGTGAATTAAGCCGCCGCTGATGATCTTGCGCGGTACGTCTAATCCGCTTTTGTGGAGGTTGTCCACGAGATGTACTCAAGAAACAAGCTTCGACTAAACTCTGATCTTTCCGTATATCTTCAATCGCCTTCCAAATGGTTGGATGTGCATGCTCCACGAAATTATTAAAAGAAGCATGCCAACCCTCGCAAAAATTATTTGTTCACTTTTATTAAGAACTAATGAAATTGAATGCCAATTCACAAAATTTTATCACTGGTCAGTAAGTAAAAACAACAGCATACATCTCATCAAGAACAGAATACTTCCCCCCCCCCTTCATCTGTTCTTGATCTCATATTATAACACATCCTCTATCGGTTCCCTCTTACGCCTACAAAGCCTGCAGTGCTTTTCTCATCTGCCCTCTAAAACATATCTTCAATTTCTCAATCAAAATCGGCACTTTTCCTCAATTATGAAAAAATACCAAAGTTGTTCCTTTGTACAAAAACAAAGGTGATTTAAACAATATCAAAAATTACCGCCCCATTTCTATACTTTGTTTTTCAATAAAAATTTTTGAATATGAAATCTATCAAAGAATCTATCTCACTGTCACGCACCATATTTCTGTCTACCAGTATGGCTTCATGAACGGTAGATCAACTCAATCGAATCTCATGGATTGTATTTATTTATTTATTTATTTATTTATTTAAAATTGTAAGCAACAAGCTGAGTGCCCAGTAACAGCTTACAGCTGAACAATTACATTGAAAGAAAGAAATTAAAGTACAATAAATTTATAGATAATAAAAAAATGAAAATATTAATATGAAAAAAAAAATTGTAATCAAAGAAAAATAATTAAGAATTACAGAATGAGTGAAATATTTTCTATAACAATTTTTTTGAAATGTTTATAATTCATTGCATTGATATCAATCAGATTGGATATAATATTATATAATTTAAACATTCTATAGAAGGGTAAATTATTAACAATTGTTTTCTCTAGTAAAGGTAAATAAAAAATTTCATTGTTTCGGGAATTGAGCTTAGGTACGCGTAATTGGATATAATAAAGAAATTTAGAAGAGTAAGTGATATTATGATAAAGCATAAATAATAGCAAACATCAAATATAAGCCTTCTTTTAGATAATTTGTCAGATGTAAAATATTTTAGAAGATAAGTATTAGTTATATACATATTATTATTATTAATTAATTATTAATAATATAACAACAGCGGGGAGAGAGCTGACAGCCAGAATCAGCTGAAAGAACGAGCCCCCGTGTTGTCCCCCTACGGGCAAAAGCCCAAAACGGGTTTAATGAGATACATATCAACTAAAATAGGAAAACGCGCTTAATTAATAAAAGAAAATCATAAATCTAAAGTGAATTAAAAAACATAAATACGAAGAAGGACAAAATGAACAAAGACAATAATAATAAAAAAATAACAGCAAAATACTAATAATATAATTTAAAACGAAGATTTTCAGTAGAATTTAAATTAAAATGATTGAAATATTTATTAAAATTAGCAATAAGCTTATATATCGGATCAATATCCGCAAGATTGGATTTCCAAATATGAGGTTGTTTAATAGAGAAACCTGTTCTTTTAGCCAAAAGGGCGGTAGGAGTAAAAACAGAATAAGAGTAGAAAACGTTTAAACGCCCAAGTAACAAATCCTGTAGTATATTACATAAATTCTTCCGTAAAATTACGCGTAAATCAAATTTAGCCTCTATTTCTTTAAACGAGATTGGGGTAATAGATCGATCAAATTTAAACCTTAAGAATTTTATGAAGGCTGAAAGTTTTCTATTCAAAGTAGTGAATTTTTGCGTCTCACCACCATACCAGATTAATACAGCAAACAGGACCTTCGGAATAACAATCATTTTAAATAAACGTACAAATGTTTGATAGTTCTTAAAGAAACAGGTCAATCTTTTTAAAAGACCAATCCTTCTAGCAATATCTTTATAAATAGCCTCCACGTGTTCGCCAAAGGAGCATTATCGGAGAAGACCACACCTAAATCAGTAATCTTAGATTTCCTTGTAAGCATCTGTCCATTAATATTATACCTAAAAAGAAACGGAGTCACCTTTCTGTGAAATGATACAGTAGAGGATTTTCCGGGATTAAGGATAAGACCATTATTTCTAGACCAGATCAAGATCTTGTCCAAGGCAATTTGAAGACGCTTACAGTCCTCGATGGAGGAAACCTCCGTGAACAATTTAACATCATCTGCATACAACAAGAGTTCAACATTCCCACCGCTGATAGTCTTGACAATATCAGCGATGAAAACGTTGAATAATAGAGGGCCAAGAGAAGAACCCTGTGGAACTCCTCGTTCAATGGAATTAAACAAGTTATTAGCACGATTAAGATGTAAACGAAAGCAGCGATCAGATAAAAAAGAGGAGAGCCAATCAAAGACTTTGACCGATAAACCGATAAGCTTTAATTTTCTTAATAATAAAGAGATATTCACGGAGTCGAACGCTTTGGAGAAATCGAGGTATATTACATCGACCTGTCTCCGAGCGTCGACATGACGGAGCATATAATGCGAGAAGAAAGCCAAATTCGTCTCGACAGAACGTTTGCTGCGGAAACCATGTAGTTCATTCGGAAAAGCTTTTTCAAGCTTAATAGCCAGTTGGTTCGAAACTATATTTTCCAAGATTTTAGAAAAAAAGTTAATCAGTGTGATAGATCTGAAACCTCCAGATCTACCAGCAGCATCTTTTTTTGGAATCGGAACGACAAGCACCCTCTTCCAATTTGTCGGGTAAGAGCCGGTGCTTAAAGAACATCTAAAAAGGTGACCGAGTGGTTTAATTAAAGCTGAA
>JAHWFO010074426.1:0-15662 GCA_023313115.1 Rhysida immarginata | reverse complement strand
GTGAAGCTTATTTTTCGAGTTATTCTGCTTTGTCAACTTAAAATTTACACCCTGTATAAAGGAGAACATGTGAGTTCGTCACGGAAACAGTTTTGCATTGTTGTTGCACGTTTAAGCATTGTTGGCGCTCACTTACAGCGCACGCCGGAACTGAAAAATCACCTGACCAGTGTTGTCTGAGCAACAATTTTTATCATCATTCAATCACAAAACTATAAATAAAGGAGAAAATGTCAGTTCATCAAACGAAACAATTTGAATGAATTGAATTTGATAAAAATAATTACCGCGCAAACTGCGCGTGGGCCCCGTTCATAAGAATATATTACTCAACATTAGCTTTATATCGGATAACATAGGGTTTAGCTCCACACTTCCAAAAGGTATTCATCAAGAGAAAATCTTTAATGTGCCTTTGCAAAAAACAAGAGCTAATATTAGAAAGATTAACAATTGTGAATGATGGTTATTAAAAAAGGTTTTTTCCCCCAGAATTTTTTTTTTTGCTTATTTTGATTGTAGTAATACTAAATAATCAATAAAGAAGGTAATTAAATAAACGAATTAAAATTTTTAAACGGGAAAAATAACTAACAAGGCACGGACGTGTAATCGCGGATTTGGTTGAAATATTTGGAGGTCGATCTACAACGTTAGTATACCTTTGACTCAATGGTCTTTCGTTTTGGAGAAAACAAAATATTATACGTTTATTATTGTAATGCCTGATAAGCCAAATGTAAGCCAAATGGGAAGAAAGGCATACAATTTAACAGCGGTAGCGCAGTGTTTAACATCAAGTTCTGTGGATTTACTGGTCCTGGTTCGATTCTTGTAGTATTGAAATTTTTTTTCATTTTTTCCCAATACTGTTCCATTTTCTTCTACTTTTTTTTGTGTTTTTCTCCATTATTAATTTTCCCTTTGCATAATAGTACTCACATATAAAAGCAACGTCACATGTCAAAAAATGCAAAATGCGTTGTACAATATTTTCACGGACGGTCATTGGCGTGGCGTGTTTCCAATCTCACTGTTTCCAAAATCTCCTTAATCCACCATGGTTTTCTCTGATGTAGAATTACACGTCTTTTTATTCTCATACCCACACTCATCAAGACTTTACACAGATTTTCTTTCATGATAGCTAAATAAAAAAGAAACTATAAAAATCGCTTCGCACTATCGACGGTCTATGCGCAATCGTCATCACCAAATCATGGATCGCCAATGACCATCCGTGAAAATATTGCACAAAATTTTTCAATATTAAGGAAGGAAAAGCAGTGAATTTCAAAAGGACTTAGGAATATGGTGTTTTCCCGTGGCGTATAAAAAGGCAAGCTCAATCGGTACATTTATGTGTCCGACCAACGTCGTTTGCACGATAACGTAAAAATGGATGAACTTAACTTCGATGTGTCAACTTTTGATGCGCTTTCGTGGACCACATCAAGCATGTGCACTAATGTTAAAAATATGAACTTACGGCATGTAATATATCAATCGATTTGTACTGACGAGTCATAAGTGAATACAGTATTACTTTTTGTTTATCATTTAAGCACTGTTGATGTCAGCTTAGAGCACGTGACCGCTATGAAGCTTTGCCAATGCACGTGCTCATTTCGTTTTTAAAATTCAGTGCTGTTAGGCCTATTGTTAAAAATGGCAAAAAATGTTAGGCCTATATTTAAAAATGACTAATGTTAGGCCTATAGTTAAAAGTGGATAATTAATGTTAACCCTGTAGTTAAAAATGGCTAATTAACATTTTTTATTTTATTTATTTATTTATTTATTTATTTATTTATACATATTAAACAACATTTGCTACACAATGGCTTTAGTGTCCCTATACAGGCAGAGCCCAGGAGGGATTGCAAAGTAAATAAAACAATGAAGATATTGGTAACAAGAATGATTTTACCGCCAAAGCGGATAAAGGGAGCACATTTTCATGGATATACTGAATTAATCAACATTTTAAAACACTTAAGAGAAACTAAATAAATATGAAAACTAAATTGTAAATTACTATTTAAGTAAGCTAATGTATAGAGAGAATTTAAACGAATAAACTTGAAGAACTGAAAGGTAAATGGAGAGGGAGTTATTCCTCATACATTTAAAAAAATAAAAGTTCTTTAATTTGTAAGAATTTCCACATAATAGTAAACGAAGTAAGCATCAATTGCTGAAGCTTTGTATGTAAGCATCTATTATTTTTTCATATTAAATTACTAAAGTATTTCTACGTTATATCTACTATTGAAGCAAGCGATTAACTACTATTAATTAG
The DNA here is from genome assembly GCA_023313115.1 of Rhysida immarginata. Classification (NCBI taxonomy): domain Eukaryota; kingdom Metazoa; phylum Arthropoda; class Chilopoda; order Scolopendromorpha; family Scolopendridae; genus Rhysida; species Rhysida immarginata. The sequence goes on along the minus strand of JAHWFO010074426.1, from coordinate 13,360 downwards.
CAATATGTATAGCAGTAATGAGTTTTAGATAACATTAAGCCTAACAGCATTATGCTCTTGATACAAATCAGCTATGGATAACAATGGTAAGGAGTTGGTTGATATATTACACGCCATATCTTAGCATTGAAAGTTCCAATGGTACCATATGGTATCATATAGCAAAATTAGGGCACGTGCTACTAACCAATAACCACTATCATTACTTACTCGTTATATACATTCATGGTACGTTGTTACGAGTAGTTTGATATATTACATTATGGAGGGGCGTGAAGAGAGTTTCGTAATTCTTGCTCAATGAATTGGATTTCGTTGAGCTCAAGTTCTTTGAAGTAAATGGAATTGGCAAGATTCCATACCGTCTGTGCGAATCCCAGACGTGCGGAGCGAGAAGACAAATGTTTATATGAAATAACAACCAGAAGTTATCCATAAGACTGCGAAAATGCTTAAATAAAGCTGCATGAAGCCATAAGTACAAAAATGAGTGAAGTTTATTGAAAGACATGAATAGTAAAAGATCGAACAAATCGACAGCATAAGCGTCGCGTAATTACAAAGACAATGGCAGCAAAGAAAACTAAAAACTAATAATAAACAACAAAAATTTGTGCTATGGCAACAAGGCACGAGAAATATGCAGTGGGCATTGTTATCATGTAACAATGCCCAAAGCAAGAGCATGCAGCGTCAACACATGCCATATCTTAGCATAAAAAGTCCAATAGTACCATATGGTAACACATGGGTACAATTAGGGCACGTGCTACTAAACCAATACCCACTATCATTTTTTACTCGTTGCATTCACTCTTAGCACGCTGTTACGAGTTGTTTGAAATATTACATGCCATATCTTAGCATTGAAAGTTCCAACCAAACCATATGGTACCACATGGCACCATTAGGGCACGCGCTACTAAACCAATAACCATTATCATTATTTGCTCGTTATATTCACTCATGGCAAGTTGTTACGAGTTGTTTGATATATTACATGCCATATTTTAGCATTGAAAGTTCCAATGGTACCATATGGTATCATATGGCACCATAATGGGCAAGTGCTACTAAACCAAACCATTATCATTATTTACTCGTTATATTCACTCATTACATGTTGTTACGAGTTGTTTGATATAATACATGCCATATCTTAGCATTGAATGTTCCAATGGTACAATATTATATCACATGGCACCATTAGGGCACGCGCTACTAAATAATAACCATTATCATTATTTATTCGTTATATTCACTCATTACATGAAGATTACGAGTTGTTTGATATATTACATGCTATATCTTAGCATTGAAAGTTCCAACGTAACCATGGTACCATTAGGGTACGTGCTACTAAACCAATAACCATTATCATTATTTACTCTTTATATTCACTCATGGCAAGTAGTTGCGAGTTATTTGATATATTACATGCCATATCTTAGCATTGAAAGTTCCAATGGTACCATATGGTATCATATGACACCATAAAGGCACGTGCTACTAAACAATAACCATTATCATTATTTACTCGTTATATTCACTCATGGCACGTTGTTACGAGTTATTTGATATATTACATGCCATAACTTAGCATTGACAGTTCCAACAGTACCATATGGAACCACATGGAACCATTAGGGCACATGCTACTAAACCAATAACCATTATCATTATTTACTCGTTATATTTACTCATGGCACGTTGTTACGAGTGGCAAAGTTGACTTTTAGTAACTGCGAGCACTGCGTGCACTGCAGAGAAGCATCCCTCAGAGACACCCAAATGAACACTCATTCATAGCAATCGTTTCGTATCCGCCTTGCAGTGAAACATCACTTAAAGACGCCACTGTTGACCCATAATTTCGCAGCATTTTACTCTGAAGTTATTAATTATTATTAGACATTAATAAAATTTATTTTAATTCGTAAATATTTAACAATAATCAGTTAATTTTATTGAAACGCTAAGTATAAGAATTTACAAAATTATTACTAATTAATAACTGATTTATACATTTGATATATTAAAAAAGATTACTAAATTGCAAAAAAATAAGTTGAGTGGGTCTTGTATCACAAAAATAAATTCTGTATATACACTGTCGCGATCTGTATATCTTAGGTAATACTAGGTCGCGATCTGTTTGATTGTGATTTGTTTGAAGTAGGATCCTGCAAAAACCCCACCAGTCAAAACTCCTAGAGTAATAGCGCAAATGAGGACATATCCTAGAAATAAACCTTAATTTTTATGTTTTTTTTATAATTTATACATTATTCTATCGAATTATTTGAAAAATATCTGGGAGGTTTTATCAGAACTTACTAGAGTTTTTATTTTCGTATTTGGAGAGGGGGGGTCTTTTTTAATTTATTTTCTAATATTAATTTACCGAATTAATTATTTGGTGATGGCGTTGGCCATAAAATTTATACTACGTATTTTCATTATTGTCGTACATCCGAGTGAATATGACATAAATTTACAGCCTTTTGCAATTGCAAAAAGCTGTAAGTGATAAATGAAAAATTAAGTCACGAGCCAACATTACAGTCAACAATGACTTAATTGTTTAGAGCCTCGCGTTTTCAGACTGGAATTTTCTTTTTCTTTCCTATTTTCATTTATTATTTATTTAAACGCATTTAACATCTGTATTGTAAAATTTTAACTTCTGAGGCATCGTGTTTAAATAATCCATTAGCTTTTCTTTAATAAATTTGATACTTGGGGTCTTTGTTACTGTTTACATATACGGTGGCTACGCTATGGTCTATTCATTAACAGAATTATTTTTATATTTGCGGTGTAAGACCATGTAGCGAACGTACGAATAACTCCCGTAATAAGAAAAATAACCAGATTTACTACTACTCCAAAAGAAAGGATCGAGATACTATAACTACTATCACTACCTCTGCTGGTCTTACCATTACTGATGGACTGGATATTAGTAACTGTTCTGCCCAGCATTTCAGTGAAACTGTCAACACATTCAACACATTCTCGGAGAACTGTCTACCTATTGTCCCCCTATTGATAATCTCATCTTAACGGAGTTCACTGATAGAGATGTTGCCTACGGCATTAATAGATTACGGGCCAAGCCTTGCAATTCTCCGACAGAGGTTCCTTCCTTTATTCTCAAAGGCCTTCGAGATGTCATAATTATTCCTCTTAGGCGCATCTTTAATTTGTGTCTAAAAGCTGGCCACTATCCTAAAATAAGGAAGAGTGCGGTTGTGGTTCCTGCCTTTCACGGTGGTTCTGCAAACGGACTGACATTGCTAGCTATAGGCCGATCTCTATCTTTCCACCCACTGCCAAAGTCTTTGACAACATCATTCATGAATATCTTCTACAACATGTCCTTCCTCATGTTCCTGCGTGTTAACATGGTTTCATTCCCCGACGTTCCGTTGTGAGCAATCTTGTATCTCTCACCACTCATGCTCATGATGCTCTTGACCACTGCCAGCAACTTGACGTGGTCTAATTTGATATGCAAAAGGCGTTCGACTCAGTCAATCATGAGTTACTAATTAAAAAATTGCGTGCGTATGGGATTGTTGATGAACTCCTTCGGATAATGCGCTCTTTCCTGTTGGAACGACAGTTTGTTGTATCTATACGACATCACTCATCATTGCCCTATAGGCCTCACTGTGGTGTTCCACAGGGTTCTGTCCTAGGGCCTTTATTATTTGTTATCTTCACTGCTGACCTCCCCGAGGTGATTAGAAACTCCCATATATTGAAGTATGCAGATGGTGTGAAACTTTTTGGTAACATTATAATTGTTTTAATGCTCACCTGCTTCAGCAGGAAATTTATAGTATATGTCATTGGTGTGAGCAGAATGATCTTGCAATTAATGAAACCAAATATGACAAAAAAGACCAATTTTATCGAGTTCTCCTAGTCTGTTTGTGGAAATGTGCAAGTTGCCAAGCTCTGTGTCCGTAATCGTTGATAGAACACTTTCCTATAATCCCCATGTTGACTGTTCGTCTGAAAGCTTACAGAGCTCTTGGTACCATTGTGCGCAATGGAGCCTATTTTCGGTGTCCTTCTACATATGTTCGGCTCTATCGGAGTCTAGTTTTACCCATTTTGTCCTACTGTTCTGTTTTATAGAATGGGGGTTCAAATATGCAGTCTTGTAAACTGGATAGGGCGTAAAATATTTTTCTCCGGTTACTGAAGCGGAAATTCCCGAATTTTGATGTACCTTCAGATCTGTGTGCACTCTCAGACATTAGAATGAAGATTGAATTAGCTGTGTGAACACCTCGAAAAAGCATATGACAGGGTTCCTCGGGAGAAGCTCTGGCAAGTGTTGCAAGAGTATGGAGTGGATGGGCAATTACTGGTTGCTATCATGTCTCTGTACGAAAGCTCTGAGATGTGTGTCCGGATAAATGGCATTAAGTCAAGACCGTTCACCGTGGGTGTTGGACTCCGCCAAGGGTGCGTACTGTCGCCCATCTTGTTCATTATCTTTATGGACTGGTTAGACAGGGGCAGCCGAGGCGATGAGCGTGTTTGTGTGGGCGACTGCCTGGTGGAGAGGTTGCTCTTTGCGGACGACCTTGTCCTGCTTGGGTCTTCTCGCACGAACCTTCAGCATGCACTAGACCGGTTTGCAGCCAAATGTGAAGAAGCTGGGATGAAGATCAGTGTGGCTAAAACCGAAGCTCTGGTTCTTTCAAGACAGCCTGCTCAGTGCGCTCTCCATGTTAGGGGAGCCTCATTGAGACAGGTGGAGAAGTTCAAGTATCTCGGGATTGCATTCACGAGTGATGGACGGCAGGAGAAAGAATTGGATGCTCGGATCGGTGCAGCAAGCTGTGTCAGACGTGAACTGTGGCGATCCGTGGTAACGAAACGAGAGCTGGGTAACAAAGCCAAGCTCTCCGTCTTCAAATCTATCTTTGTCCCCATTCTCACCTATGGTCATGAGGCTTGGGTAATGACCGAAAGAGTGCGATCGCGGGTACAAGCGGCCGAAATGAGATTCCTGAGAGGTGTGGCAGGTGTTACCCTACTAGATAGAGTGTACAGCAGCACAATAAGGGAATCTTTAGGTGTTGAGCCGCTACTTCTCCGCATTGAGAGATCTCAGTTGCGCTGGTATGGCCACGTGATACGGATGCCGCAAACTAGTCTTCCTAGGCAGTTGTTATTTTCCAAGCCGGTGGGTAAGAGACCAAGGGGTCGGCCTAGAACCAGGTGGCTAGACTACATGGAGAATCTGGGTTCGAGTCGCTTGGATATTACCAGGGATGACATGCGCCTGATGGCGGAAGATCGCGATCGCTGGAGATCCTCCATAGGGCTGCTGCCCCCGCGACCCTAACGGATAAGCGGGTTTGAAAAGTAAGTAAGTAAGTAACACCGTACATGAACTGAATTAAATTGAATTATTATTATTATTGAATTTTTATCTTTGTAATTATTATTATATTTCTTAAATAACCCCATTTTGGGCCTTTGGCCTTCCAGTTTATTTCGTGGGTTATTCCCTGTTGTTGTTACCTATTATTATTATTATTATTATTATTTATACCAGATGGTTTGTTTGTGTTTAGTATTTATTTGCGTAAAATGACGGCCGTTTATGGGAATAAAATTATAATCACACAAAGAAACTCCGTGTGTAACGTGTAAATAACAGAGTAAAAAGAAATGTACGCAGTGGAAATTGAATAAAGCACGTTATCAGGGTAAGGTTGAAAAAAAAAATAAAGTTTAATAAAGGAAAATCCAATAACACAGATATATAAATAAGTAAGGTAAATAACCTGGTAGATATAAATAAAGAGCTAAATTCCTAGCTCTAATAAAATAGATTGAATGATAAACCCAGATGTATAACTTGAAATCGGAATCTACAATAAGGCTGGCGCTCAAACCAAAGATTTAGCACAAAAGTTACAAATCTGACAACTTACGGATCATTAAATACAACTGAGCTTTCCACCTCAAAATTAAATAAGTAGACACACAAAATAACTCTTACAATGATAAGTCCGCGCTAAGCGGCTAATTCAAGATACACATAAAATTTAAATACCCTGAAAAATTCTGATAAGCAAACTTGCTTAAGTAATAAGACAAAACAAAATGAGAATATCAAATGCAAATCTTATTCTCTAAGGCAAATATTACGACTAGCTCGTAACTTAACCTGGTCACCAATATCTTAAACTACTTAAACTATCAAATAATTAACCACATGAAAAATACGGCAGTATGCCTAAAAGGGCAATACACTTCATTAACGGCACCTGGTATGGCCTCTTAAATATAATTACGCCTAATTACGGGCGCCAAAATTTAACACTTCTGATGAGTTTAATTGACACAGAAAGTGAACCATAAACACAAATTATTTATTAAAGTCCAAGTCCAGATAAATTAATTGAGTCTATCTATCAAATAATTAACCACATGAAATAAATGGCAGTAAGCCTATAGGGTAATACAATCTATCCACGGCACATGGTATGGCCTCACAAATAAATTACACCTACTTACGGGCACCAAATTTTAATACATCTAATGAGCTTAATTGACACGGAAAGTGTAACACAAGCACAAATAAATTATTATAGTCCAAGTCCGGGAATTTAAGTCATTTAATGCCCAAATAAATTAATTGAGTCTAACTCGGTAGAAGTTCACACAAACAAAATTAGACGGTTTGAATGGAACATAAGAGAAAGTTCACGCAGATAAAGTTAATGCCGAACGCACTGAATTTTACCGAGTTAAAAACCATAACCACTAAAGCCCTTAGTTCACTACTCACATAGAATATTCATAAATTAACTTCTACGTTACAGAGGTATACATCTTACACCTTTACAAACAAGCAGCCGAACGAGTGTTCGCCACAAGGGCTGGTCATGGAAAGTATTTCGACGAACTCGTCCCAACTTATTTAGATTAAATACGTGAACCCGTACTGGGTTAAGAGATAGGCGTTCAACCCAGCGGGAAAGAAGCCTCTAATTGTTGAACGCCCGTCGCACTCTCTTCCGTGCAGGTCACTTAGTACGGACGACCACGCACATAGGTTATGGCACGCTAAAGAAAATGAACTTACATTCCCTGTTGTTGACCCCGAGAGCGTGCGATACAGCCTCAATCTCCCGGTTGCTATCCGTAAGCTCGAGCACGTTGATTCGTTCTCGTTGCCGGAGTCGCTCGTCAGTGGAAACGCCGCCTGCGGTGCTTCTCCGCCGAACACACGTTGTTTTGACAAGGGAAACGGACGACTCGCCACGTCGTCGCTTCTATCAGGCCGAGGGTCCTGGGGTCTCCGACCATTACGGGTGACTGCGTAAAGTCCTTTCTCCTCAAGTGTCGAACCAGGATCCCACTGACGTTTCCCTTCTCTAGTTCGGGTCGCTCCCCTTTTTCTCAATGAAACCTCCCGCCAAGAAAGCTTCGGTTCGACGTCACGGAGCCTCGTCTGGTCTCCATTGGCTCTTGCGTGGTGGATGGTATGACGACACTGTCTGCCCCGCTCCTCCCCCGCCTTCGAACGGGTGAATATACGTGAGCGGTAATAACAGCCAGTGTCGCCGGAAATCACGTGTGGAATCGATTTCCGTGACACCGTGTTTACACATTTAGGTTATTTACTCATTTGGTATTAAATGTATGAAATTATACGATTAAGGAATCAGTAAAGAGCGTTTTAATTGTTGGTAATCTTACAAACATGGAAACACGGAATTCTTTTGCGTGGTTTTAAAGGACCGTCATTTTACGCAAATAAAATCATACAAGACCCACCCAATTTTTTTTTTTTTTGCAATTTAGTAATATTTTTTAATATATCAAATGTTTAAATCAGTTGTTAATTAGTAATAATTTTGTAAATTCTTATACTAAGCGTTTCAATAACATTAACTGATTATTGTTAAATATTTACGAATTATAAATAAACTTTATTAATTTCTAATAGTAAGTAATAACTTCAGAGTAAAATTCTGCGAAATTATGGGTCAACATTGGCGTCTTTAAGTGATGTTTCACTGCAGGGCGGATACGAAACAGTTGCTATGAATGAGTTGTTCATTTGGGTGTCTCTGAGGGATGTTTCTCTGCAGTGCACGCAGTGCTCGCAGTTACTAAAAGTCAACTTTGCCTTACATGCCATATCTTAGCATTGAAAGTTCCATTTGGTACCATTAAAACACGTACTACTAAACATTTCACACCAACATTGGGCGCGTTCGACATGTGCACACTAAATGCACCTAGTGACGTCCCTCAGAGCGAGTGGTGAAAAAAGTGTAGTGCATTTTGTGTGTGTCATGAAAAACGGGAAGAGCACGAAAGTGGGATATTCACCTCACCCGTGCTATCACGAATAGTAAGCCTACTGCTCAAAATAAAACCCATCATAACATCTGCATTCATATAACACGCTGAAATCTATCATTACACAGTAGTTTTCAATGTCAGTTTAAACGATATACAGATTTCAATTATTTTATTATACCTGTTGGCTCTTTAACGGTAACTAAAACTCTGAACTATCTATCGCTACGTTTCAAACTTTAGGGCAGCGCCATCTTGCAACCCACTAAACGACTCTACTCCTAACCTAGGGTCATTTCGTGGTCGCACGAAACGCCCGGTAGTGCGCGCACTCGCTATGACGAACACGCGCGGGTACCATGACGAATACGATAGTGCGTTTAGTGGACGCACAAAGGCGTTTAGTGCGCGATGTCGAACGCGCCCATTATTTACGCGTTAAATTCATTCATGAGACATCTTGCACGTACTCGCGCCATTAGACCAATACCTGCTATCACTAGCAATGAGATTAATATAATTAGAGTGGAAATTAACTGGTCATCAGCGCCCCCACTTTGAAGTCGTGGTAACTAGCGCCAGCCATTACTGTTGAGGTATAAGACGTATGCAAGCTGTAGCTAATAAGATGCATTCCCTTTCTTTGGATTTTATTCTAGCTTATTATTATAATTATTTAGCGATGTAGTGACATTTACGAGGATGCCTTACGCTTGCTCGGCGTTCAATTGTTCGAATAAGAGAGAAAAACGATCGGATATCACCTTTAACAAGTAATTAGGCCTAGCTCAGATTAATTAGGCCTGGCCCAGTAGGCCTTCATATGTTCTTGATAAAAGCTAAGGTTAGCCTATCTTGTTCATTATAGCTTGTATTCTGAGTTCCTGATTAGATTAGCCGTTAATACTGCTTACGGAAAATAAAGATAAAACTTAACGACATGTTAAGGCACTAGCACCGTATACTTTTAATCAGTATAATATCTTATGCAAACTCCGATTCATCATCGCCAAAAAGTTGGTTACCTGAACCGCTACACGTAAATTGACATCTTAGGCCAAGTTCTTTAGTGTAGCGGGCTTAAGATGTCCGAATAACGAACGTTTAAGCTACGGATAAATCCGAATTTGCATAAGAAATTATATTAAAGGTATCTGGAGCTAGTGCGTTAACATTTCGTTAAGTTTTATTTTCCGAAAGTATTAATGAATCCTCAATCAGTATGAGCCTTGGTATACGTACTAAAGTACACTTATACCAATAGCATTTATACTCTTCCCACCCCGAGAGAAAAATTTCGATTGTACATTTGTTTAAAATGTAAATACTTACTTTGCCATCTTAACTATATCTTAACAAGAAATTAATCCTCCCGAGGAAGGTAGCGGAAGCCCCGAGATCATCTACAATTACCCTTTTATTTAACGTTCTAACCCCCTCTCAATTTTTTATTTTATTTTAATTGATTGTAATCCAATAGTCCATTCAGGGCTGGAGGGCGACGAGTTGGGTCCCTGGATCGCCCTGGATTAACGACAGCTGTAAGATGGTCGTAGCAGCCGGGGAGGGAGGGGAGTGAAGATCGTATCTCACGAATGGTCGCCCATCCAGTGACTAGCGGTGCCTGATTTGCTTAACTTCCCTGAAGTTGTGTGTTCAGTTGAAACCCGCCAGGTCACGGCCTCCCCCCCCCTAGAAAATTTTTAAATAGTAAAATTGATTTTCTCGAACGTAGTATTTAGAAAGTGTAATAGAGATGTATCTTCTTTCGTTTCTGATCATTTCCGATCGAATGATATATAACATACCAAATGTTACCATATTTCTAAAGACCAACTGCCACCCCCGAAACTTCGATTCCAGTGGGCCAATCAAAATCAAACTAAATACTGAAGATGCACATCCCCATAGCAAGTTACATTTCCAATTCCAACCTTCTACCTCAAAAATGTGGAAATTATGAAGGGGACTGACAGAAGGACATTGTAGCCCCATTCTTCCGCTACTTAGTAATGATGTAAAATAAATAATTCCGAGAGCAGAATGTATATTTCCTTTAGAATCCAAAGAAATAATTATTTGATGGAAAATAGGAAAGAAAATAATTTTTCTTTTTTCATCAATAATTTGAACAGCTGAGGTATGGCGTAGGATAAAATCCTCACAGACCATTTATGAGTTATTCAATAATTATTTTCTCTTATTTCTGTATATAATAATATTATATAAGATAATAAATGGATTAAATTTCACAGAGATTTATTACTTTCATTTTATATTCATTTCCTGCATATAACACCATGATAAATATGATTGTAATTAACCGAATGTTTATACTTCTTATTATGACTTCACATCATAGTATTTCAATTTGCTTCCAATATGGCGTCGTTATTTCCACTCTAATTATATTAATCTCGTTGATCACTAGTTACTCTTATATATTCGTTCATGATATGTTGTGACGATTTGTTTGATATATTACATGCCATATCTGGTTATAGGAAGTTTTTAAGGGGGTATCATAATGGTACCATTACAGCACGTGCCATTATAGTACGTACTTTTTCCGGCTATCTCACGTTCGTACTTGTTCGTGCTGTGTCCCATATTAATGGATTGGTGAAAACAGACTTTCAAAAAGTTAATTCGTTTTCAAGTTATCGTAATAAATACTAAGCTCCCTAGGAATAGAAAAATTCTCTTGATTTAGAGACCGAACTGCCCTTTCAATAATTGACCGAACTGCCCTTTCACCATCACATTAACGTTTAGAGCACGCGCAGAGCCGAACCCATGTATGTTCTCAACATGCGTTTTCCCGAATGCGAGGATAATTCGTGTCTTCCAGCAATTCAATACATGCACTCTTTCTATTGCAACGCAATGAATTGTGGGATTATCTACAGACAGACGGACGGACAGACAGCTGGACAAACCGATCACATAAGCACATTTCTATATATAGAAAATGTGCTAAAAATAAATAAGCACATAAATCAGGGAAATGTGATCCACAATCATTGGTGAAATAATTTGAACAGTGTATAATTTGGCAAAATTAAAACATCAAAAACCAAATAGGGGGTTAAAAGATATAAATGATAGGTTAAATGCTACATAAAAATATCAATAAAGTTACAAGAGTGAAGGCCTAACAGCAATTACCTATTGGTAACGTTAGGCTGAACAGTAATTAGCTTTGGACTATATATAATAGGCCTAATATTAATCACCTACTGATAACAATAGTCCTAACATTAATTAGCCATATTTAATAAAAGGCCTAACATTAGCCCGATAGTTAAAAATGACTAATGTTAGGCCTGTTGTTAAAAATAGCTAATTAATGTTAGGGCTATTTTTAAAAATGGCTAATTAATGTTAGACCTATAGTTAAAAATGACTAATATTAAGCCTATTGTTAAAAATGGCTAATGGGAGACTCTTTATTTTAGTTTCTGAAATATACCACCAGGGTGCACGATGTGTCATCGAGAGTTCTTTTTACTTCCGGTTTCTCGCGTGGCCTGCTTTTTGAATAGGCAAAACTTGAATAGTAACGTAGCAGCATCGATTAGTTATTAAAACAACAACAACATGAAAACAATGAATTCGGAAAATGAAAAGGGAAACCTGAACTTGACTCTGATTAAGCAAAAGTTGAAAGAAAAAGGAGCTAAATTATCAGGAAACAAAAGTGAATTAAAAGAAAGGTTAGTAAACCAACTAAAGAATTGGCATATGTGTATTTTATGCTCATGCTAATTCAGCCTTCGTTTATACTTAGGGAAAAATGAAGATAAAATTAACGAAATGTTTACGCACTAGAAGCATGTAATTTCAGTATAATTTCTTATGCAAATTCCTAGTTATTCGTCACTAAAAAGTTGGTTATCCAGATCGCTACACTGTAAGCTGACATCTTTATATATAGAGTAGCGGGCTTAAGAGATCATCTGTGTAGCGTTCCGGATAACCAACTTTTTATCGTCGGATAGCTCGGATTTTCTTTATGATCTATGCATACTTTAACTTTATAAAAATAATTACATTTTAGAAGGATGTAATTTGATTAAATTAAATAATTTTCAATTAAATTTTTAATCAAATTTTAATCAGTGATATTTTAATTTTATTTTATAATTTTTCAAAAGTTTATAACAATAGTCTAAAAAGCAATTACAGGTTTCAACTATGGCTGGACCATGATTTAGATGCTATCCTTATACCAAAGACTGATACCCCTCAAACGACACTTTTCATGTTTCCAAATTCTGGATTTTTACCAATCAACAAAATGGATAATAATAATATTATGAATTTTTCATTAGACAAAATTAATTCATGGTTTGATGAAAGATTTTCACATGGTTTGAAAAATGGTCGAGAATTATTTCGCAAGAAATTTTTAAAAATTTCAAACTTGCATTGAAATAAGGATGGCATCTAAATCATGCTATCTAATAGTTGTAACCTGTATTAGAGCAATTGCATTTTAGACTATTGTTATAAAATTCAAATATAATTGATTAAAATTTGATTAAAAATTTAGTTGAAAGTTATTTAATTTAATCAAATTGCATCCTTCTAAAATGTAATTATTTTTACAAAATATCCATACATCATAACAAAGAAATTCTTTAGCTGGTTTACTAACCTTTCTTTTAATTCACTTTTGTTTCCTGATACTTTAGCCCCTTTTTGCTTAATCAGGGACAAGTTCAGGTTTTCCTTTTCATTTTTTGAATTCATTGTTTTCATTTTGTTGTTGTTTTAATAACTAATCGATGCTGCTTCGTTACTAAAGTTTTGCCTATTCAAAAAGCAGGCGACGCGATTAACCGGAAGTAAAAACAACTCTCAATGACACATCGTGAACTCTGGTGATAGATTTCAGAAACTAAAACAAAGAGTCTCCCATTAATGTCCGGCTTATTGTTAAAGATGGCTAATTAATGTTTGGACTATTGTTAAAAATGGCTAATTAATCTTAAGCCTTTTATTAAAT
>JAHWFO010074394.1:490272-511065 GCA_023313115.1 Rhysida immarginata | reverse complement strand
TTAGCTTAATTTCAACTTCTGTTCCGTCAGAATGTTTATTTTCTCAAGCAGAAAGAATTATTTCACCGTCAAGGAATCGAATTTCTGGCATTTTTTACAGAGCTTAGATGTTAAATACCGGAATTTGTAAACAATAGTTTTTAAAATTTAGATTTTGTAATCTGTTCTCTTTAAAATTCGTGTAATTGATGATTTTGTTCAATAAAAAAAAAAAACTATTAGCGAATTTGTATTTTTATTCGATTAATCATTATTTATTCGATATTTACTTAAAAATTATCGAATAAAAAGTATCGACAGATTGAACAGATCGAGTATTCATTTATTCGAATAATTTTTCCTAGGAAAAACACTAGTTTCTACCAATTTCGCTGCTGCTCGCATGGAAACATCGAAAGCAGCGTGCTGCGCGTTCTTTATAAAAATCTTTATTTTATTTATTTTAATTTAAAATAAAGATTTATATAGAGCTTCATTTATTTTGTAAAATTCTATGCCATATTTTACACTTTTATAATCGAGTGTCATAATATTTCTTTGTGAAAATTTTTTATAAAGAACGGTCGATGTTGATTTCTATTAATTCAGATAATAGTCAAAAATATTTATCCAGCAGGCATGACAAGATACATATTCGTCATAGTCTGTAAAGGCATGCTTTATTATTAAATATATTATTATTATTATTATTTCATCGAATTAAACACAAAGAGCTGGATTTTAAAAATTAGGCCTACATGTGTACATTTCAAACCCGTCGTTCAACAAGTCATCTTTCATCAGTTAAAAATTAAAAAAATAATATTACATGTAATGTAAACTTGTCTGAAAATGAAGTTGCTTACATCCTTTCTATGTTCGCCTTTATATCTATGAGTCTTCTGTATGATTTACAGCAACAGCTTACTTTTACGAAGGTGGGCCAACACAATCGTAATTCTTTATTATTTAATATTGTTGTTTACCTTTTACTTAATAAATATTTAATTTCCAGTATGTGATCACTTTGTCGTATTTCTTTTATAGTTATTATTCACATAAGTATTAAACAGGTGGTGGCCTTACCGTATAACAGAGGGACATCAGGAGTTCCAACTAGTTTCGCCATTTATTCCCGGCTTTGTCAAGGATATACACAGCAAGAGGCATGCAAGCCTTTATATACAGAACAGTGGTACAAATTATGCATATACAATAATATGTTTAATCAATAGGAACAGTATTATGATCCACCCTTCTACCGACACATAAGTATTTATGTTATTATTTAATTTTTACAGTCTTAATATTATTGTTTAGCTTTTACTTAATAAAAAAATTTTATTTCCTGTATGTGAATAGTTAGTTGTGTTGCTTTTATAGTTATTAATTACATTCTGAACAAGAAGATGTGGCAAATATCAGGTGTGGCAAATGTCCTACACTATTTTTTATTAGCGCATTTTACTGTTAATCCATATTTTAATATATTTTTTCTTTCTGCGATTCCGAATTGTTGTTCTGCAGTTGTAATGGAAATTGCAAAAGGGGACCCCAAATTTCACTGAACTTTGAGGAAATAGCTTAAAAAGAATAGCAGAAACTCTATTGTATTGCATTTTGTTGATCTGAGACATAGAGTTCTGGATTACTATAACAGTCTTATTTATTTATAATCTTACTTATGATCTTAATAATAATCTTATAGTAATTTTAAGGATATTTAAAGCACGAAAACATTGCAAATTCTCGGATTTTTTTCTGTACGGGAGCAAGTATTTTATTAAAATGCTACATGAATCGTTTAGGTTTACTTGATGCATTGCATATTTTATATATCCATTTATTTATTTCACGAAATAGAATACGGATGACAACTTACCGGATTTACAATAAACCGCTAACATATTTTTTAAGTTTTGCAGTTTGACATTTTGTCTTCAGATGTTAAGAACGGAAATCATTTTACTTACAACTTGTTTTATTTACACGGGATTTGATCATTACTGCGAATTAATGGAAGATTCAGATTTTTTTGTACGAGGATATTTATAATGCTCTGTAATTTCTTTCCAATTTGACATTCTTTTCATTTTTTATCATTTTTTCAGGTGCCACTATCCTTCAAATTTGCGTTAAGTAATTTATAGACATCCCCAAGCATGTATATTTTTTCGTCTGTAATTAGCATGTATAGAAAAATTTTGTATATTTTTTCGTCTGTAATTATTACATTCATAAATAGCACAAACACTTCCTCTTTCAACTATTTTCAAGCGGTGCAGCCCACTTCATCGAACCTCACATCATCGAAAAACCACGGCCCACGGGGATGGTTGGAGGATAGCAATATGACTTGTTACGTTGATGTGGAACTACGCTTTTTGAATTATTTTTCATTATAAAATAACGTTTTTGAACGAAACTATACAGGGTTCGTACTCTTGATCAAAGATAAAATTCCATAACTTTTCCAAATCTTTTCTGGGCCTGGAAATTTTTTTTTTTCGATTTTCCAGGACTTTCCAGGTTTTCCGTGATCCGTACGAACCCTGCTATATTTTATTGATATGGAAAATTATATTAATGATCGAAAATTACGTTTTATTTATCAAAAAAGCTGTAAATCGATAAAACATAATTAAAACTGAAAAAAAACTACACGCAGTAATGCAGACAATTCATTACCTATGTCATGAAGTAGCGCGCTAAGCGGTAAAAAAGCAAACAGCATGTTTCGTTGCGGTAAAAACGCAGCTCTAGTGCGAGTTTATTTGTTCATAAATTTTCGTTTTTCCCGTTAATATTAATTTACTTTTATTATTTAATAAATACATGTAATTTACTTTTTTATACCTGAAGAAGGTCTTTGTAAATAAAATGACCGAAAGGCCCTTTGTTATATTGTGATGTCTCTTTTACTATTCTCTTCTTAAATACATGTAATACCAGAAAAACAAATCATTTCATATTGCACAATGTTTTATTTATTATTTTAATTCTTAAAGTAGAAAATTTCTGGCCATGCCTGGAAGATAGCCTGAGACACTTCGGTTAGCACGATCTTCAAACGCCTCTCCTCTGAGGTGGAGGCCGAACAGCAAAAAAAAAAAAAAATCTATCTTGATAGAATATTATTGATATTTTTCAAATTTTTTCATTCCTATTTCACATTTTTTTGCTGATTTTGTAAAATTCCCTGATTTTTCCCGGTCGCTAGTCACCCTGTTATTGTGCACTAAAATAAAAGAATTCAGATCCGACTAAAAAATTCAAATAAAAATTTTATTTAAAAGAAACAAATAGTTCAATTAAAAGAAACAAATAGTTCAATTATTTAAAAGAAACAAATAAATTTTGAAGTTCAATTATTCTGTCTTTTGATGTTGTTGATACTGTTTAACTTACAGACGTGTAGTTTTAACAGTATATGTAATTTACAAAATATTTGTTCAGATGTTTTTAAAAATAGATGTTTCCCTTTATTCAGTCAATAAATTAACAAAAAAAAACAAAAAAATAATAATCGATGTTAAAAAAGTACCGATATTTTAATATCAACCACTTGTAAACAACTACCAATCGATATATAACAACTACCCTGAGGAGGTTTGGTAGAGTGGTAGAAAAAAAAATTCCCCTATTCCACGGACCATATTTTTAAAACTATTCTATGAAATGTAGCCTGATTTCGATGATATGTGGTTACATGATATGAAACATTATTTTTTTGGTTCACTTTGTTGCTGGTCCCCTATTTGCCTTCGGAAAAAAACTTTCCCTGAAATATATGTGGTGTAACATGCTCTTTACATCCCCTAAGTTTCAGGATAATTCGTCAAGTATTTTTCTAGATATTTGACAAAACGTTTAAAATCGAAAGTGTCCGATTACTTTTGGTTTGATATTGTAAATCTAAGATATATTACAGTAATATTTTAATGTGAAGACTATTATGAATTATAAAATCATATTTTGCTTTGTTACATTCTTTTTGCTGAGCATTAAAAAAAATTCTCTCAGTTTTATAACATCGCATATCATCTACCCACCTTCTATTGCCGCCATTTTGTCTGAGTGAGCAGGCCTTGTCTACAGGAGGCCTTGCTCATAGGCATCTCAGCTTGGTGGCCATCTTGAAAAGATGCTATGAAAATCTGGGATCTTAGTGGAAAGGGAAGCGAATAGCCCAGGTGTTAGAAAATATTTTTAACAAATACAATGATAGAAAGTTTAAAATTTCTCTGGTTTTATCGGATTATTATTAAAATTTTAATAAGCAAACCATATTTTCAATCGCAGTTAAGAAAACCTATGTTAGTGGTTTCTCTTTCCACTAAGATCCTGGGTTTTCCCAGCATCTTTTCAAGATGGCCACCCAGCTGAGATGCCTATGAGCACATGCTTTAGCTCTTATTATTTTGCATAAAGTCTGTAATAATAAAGTTCAAAAAGTTAGGCAAATTACTCAGCCATTAACTAGAGGTAAAAGAGTCAAAAATGCAATACATGAATGTCACTAGTTCTAATCATATCAGTCAAGGAAGTTAAGGGACACTATTCCACATTTTTACCAATGTTTGCTACTAATTGATCTTTATAAAGCTGTCAAGATAAAATGTTAGAATTATCTTTCAAATGGATATATGTAGCATGGCAGACAATTTCAAGAAAATACAACTTGAAATGTTTTTGTGAAAGCAGGAAAACCCCTTCTGTAGATGATTCAATCAGGAGAATCAAAGTCGAGGAAGAACGGTAATTAGGCCTAACAATGGACTGCTTACTGAAATGATAAAATTATTTTGCTCAGATACAGACGTTTTCGATTTTGAAGGATTTTAAATAAATTTATTTCTGATATTATGTAATATTAAATGTAATGAATAAATGTTGTTTTATGATAATTAATTTTGAATACTTCTCATTTCTTCATTTTATGGAAATATAAAAAATCTAAAGCTTTTAAAAACCAGACGACCATAATGCACTGTGCATTTGAACAAATACGGCGAAGCATTCCCTGTTGCTGAATTGCATACCTTAAGTATATAAATTGCGTATAATACAGGGATGCGTATTTTACACGTGAAATTTATCCAAAATCTTGCAAAAACTTAGATACGTATTATACACGTGTGCGCATTAAATACCGAAAATTACGGTAACTTGCATTTAAAAACATCTATAGTTTTTATTAATTATTTTTTGAGTTTGTTTACTTTAATTTGATTTGTTTATATAGTCCTGGAAAAAAATATAGGACCAGAGATGCAAATTGAATTTATTAGGTCCTTATGAAGAAAAAAGGGGCCAGTGGATATTATAGGAAAAGTACCGTATGCACGAACCAGGAGACTCGGCTAAGATGTAGATACGAACCTGACAAAAAACGAAGCAGGGGCTGTTCCCTGCTGTCGGCAGCACTGTTGAGCACGGAAATTATAAACGTATGACAGGTGTGCAGCATGGCCGTCCAATCAGTCAGTTGCTGTAATTGCGACGTGAAACGGCCGCAATGCAGGCATCTAAAGAAGTGTAGCAGGGTGTTGTGCAGTTCCTGACAGCAGGTGTAGGGGGTCGTGAAATCCATCATCGAATGGTGCAGGTGTACGGTGAGCACTGCATGTCAATCACAAGGGTGAAAGAGTGGAACAAGCGATTCCGTGACGGGCGACATGTTGCCAAAGTGGTTCATCAGGAACGACCGTCGTGTGACAATCACGGACATTTGTGCATCAATCGGGCTCAGCCGCAGTAAGGTACATGCCATAATCAAGAAGACACTGAAGTTCTGTAAAGTGTGCGTGCAATGGGTCCCACATCAGTTGACACCACAACAAGAGGTCTGTCGCATGAGCATGTCTCTGGAGTCGCTACAGCGGTACCACGACGGGACTCATTTCATGCACACTTTACGGAACTGACTGGTTAGGTTGAACAGCACCTGCTTCATATTTGTCTGGTTCGTATCTACATCTTGGGGGTGGCCGTGGCCTGGTTGTCTCGTCGGTTGGCTCGCCAATCGATGGAGTTCAGCAACTTCAGGCGCGGCCAGCTGCTGGTTGGGTGACGGCCTGGGCTTGAGGGCCACCGCTGGCGGGACAGCTATTTGGGGCGCGGCTGTTGGGGGACTTTGGTCTGTCCCATTTGCCGATTGACCATAGCTGGTGTTCCAGCAGTTGGTGACAGCCTCTGGTTCGTTTATCCCCAGCAGCTTTTCCATCATGAAACCCCCCGTGCTTCGGAGGGCACGTTAAGCCGTCGGTCCCGACTGCTACTGTCATCTCGTAGCAGTCGTTATTAATGGGATGGCGCAAAACTCCCTCGTAGGAGTAGGTGCCGCAGATTATTGCTTGCGATAATCTACCCTCTGTACCAGATAAGATAAGATCTACATCTTAGTGCAGTCTCCTGGTTCTGGCATACGGTACTTTTCCTACAGTATCCGCTGGCCCGTTTTTGAATGAACGACCTAATATTTGATTCACAATCCTGTGTACAGTATAATTTGTAAAGGACAATAAGACATATTTCTAAGAAAAAAAGCAAGTTAAAAAAAAACAAAAAAACTAGCATCATCGTTTTTCATTTGTGAGCTACAAAACGCAATGGACAAAATTATAGGACCACTTTCAAATAAATAGATTAGTCTGAATTTTGAATTCTTAATTTCAATTTTTTTCTGGCAAGAATTCAGTTATTTTCATTACATTAGTAAACAACAAAATTCTGTACTGAACAAAATCATCATTGGATGTGGTAAAAAATTAAGCAGTGAACAAAAAGCTCAAATTACAGCTTGCAAAAACTGTGGAAAGAGTGAAAGAGAAATTGCTGGCATTATTGGAAAGTCCAAGACTGTAGTCCACAATTTTTTAACTGATCCACATGGCTATGGAAAAAATCCTCATCCAGGAAGACGTCTGAAGATATCAAAAGGAGACAAACGTGTTATCCTGAGAATGGCTTCAACCAGCAAAGGAGCAACATCTTCTAACATCACGTCATCTCTGAACCTTCCTGTATCAGACAGAACAACTCACCATGTACTCCAAGCATCCATCCACCAACCACACACCTGAAATATGAATGTAAGCCAAAATTAACTTAAAGCCACATGCATGCAAGACTGGCCTTTGTGAAACAGTACATTGGCAAGGCCGTACCGGGGGGGGGGGGGGGGGCCCCGCCCCCCCCCCCGAAATTGGCCACCATGTCAACTAAATCTTTTACATGGGGGACCTCCTCCCCAAGCAGGATTGGGCCAGCTCCCCTAGCTCTCTCCAAAAAAAAGTTTGGGTACATTGGGAATTTGCAAATATAGAATCATACTATCTTTAGTGATGAAAATACTTTAATAAGGATGGGCCTGATGGCAGAAGATTCTACTGGCGTGATCTCAGGCAGCCAGAACAGTTTCTTTAAAGACGAGTGCAAGGTGGAGGTTCCAATATGATCTGGACTGTATTTTCTGCCAACGGCAAATCAAGTTTGTGTTTTGTGAAGCCGAAGTCAAATGCAGACAATTAGCAAGATGTTTTAGAGATGAACTGAACGATCCGGATTTTGTATTTCAGCACGATAACGCTCCCATACATCGTGCAATATCCACTCGACAGTGGCTTCATGAACAAGAAATTCGTGTTTTGGACTGGCTAGCATGCAGTTGTGATCTCAATCCCATTGAGAACTTATGGGATGATATGATGCGACGCGTTTATTCTGGTGGAAAGCAGTTTCACACCATAAAAGATTTGAAAAGTGCCATTACAAAAGCATAGGCTGATACCCCACTCGACAGACTGAAAAAATTGTGTTGATGACAGACCGTTAAATTGAAGTGACATGTTTAAATGGAAAGCGAACAAGGTTTTGGTTTACATTAAAATTGTTGTATATAAATAATTACAATAATACGAGTAAAAAATTTTGTTGTTAATTACACTGGTCCTATAATTTTGTCCATTGTGTTTTGTAGCTCACTAATGAAAAAAGATGATGCTAGTTTTTTTTTTTTTTAATTTGGTTTTTTCTTTGGAAATATGTTTCATTGTCCATTACAAATTATACTCTGCACAGGATTGTGAATCAAATAAATTCATTTTGCATCTCTTTACTGGTCCTATAAATTTGTCCAGGATTGTAAATTTTCATTTTTAAGTACTGATAATATTTCAGATTTCTTTGAATTTGATTTCTGGAAAAGTGATTAATTGATTTTTAATTGACAAAAGCTTTCTGGAAATTTTTGACCGCAAAATGTGAAATTTTCTATTTGCCAGAAATTTTGGAGAAATTCACGAATTTACTGAGTGTATTGTTTTCATCCTACCTTCATCTGTTCCTGTTCATACTTTATTAATTTACAAATGGGTTGAGAATTGGAAAGTGCAGGTAATTCTTCCAAGACTTTTTCTATTTTGTAATTCTCTACACGTTGATAGATTAAGTCGCGTGACTAATCGTTTTACGCTTAAATTCAAGCTTTATTAATTAATGAATTTAATTTTTTATATCTTAATTTTTATCCCGGGCAAAGCCAAACTCTCCGTCTTCAAATCTATCTTTGTCCCCATTCTCATCTATGGTCATGAGGGTTGGGTAATTACCGAAAGAGTGTGATCGCGGGTACAAGCGGCCGAAATGAGATTTCTGACAGGTGTGGCAGGTGTTACCCTACTAGATAGAGTGCACAGCAGCACAAGGGAGTCTTTAAGTGTTGAGCGACCTGAGTTGCACTGGTATGGCCACGTGATATGGATGCTGCAAACTGGCTTTCCTAGGCGGCGTTGTTTTCCAAGCCAGTGGTCAGCCTGGAACCAGGTGGCTAGACTACAGGTAGAATCTGGGTTCGAGTCACTTGGGTATTACTGGGGAGGATATGTGCCTGATGGCGGAAGATCATGATCGCTGGAGATCCTCCATAGGGCTGTTGCCCCCGTGACCGTAACGGATAAGCGGGTTTAAAAAGTAAGTAAGTATATCTTAAGATTTTTCATCTAATACTGTTCTGTTCATTATAATACTAATACATACAATGACAATGATAAGTTAATGAAGAAAATGTAAATTGGTTTGATTGGATTTTTCAGTTAAATTCATAGAGTAAAAAAATTTAATGCATAATCACTGCAATCTACAGAATATTCAGGTATAGAGGAGAAGACTGAAACTAATTGTTTAGTTTAATTTTTATTTTTTTTAATTTTATTTTTTTTTATTCACAAACATTGATCATTCATGACTTGATTGAGAGTCATGATGCATATATCTTATGTTGCTGTTTGATAGACACCTGTACATCTATTAAGACAATTATTTTCCTAAAATTAATTAAAAAAGCTATACATTTTAAAATTATAAGATCACACATTTAAAATAACGACAAAAATTTAAATGAAGAATGACAACGATCACGTTTTTTTAATTAAACTTATTCAGAAACAGTTTGGTGAAAAAACTTTTGAGGAGGGCCCATCTATTTCAGTGAATTGCCCACCACCCACCCCCTCCTTATAGAATATATAGCGTTAGAATTAAAATTTCACGAATTGCAAGATGTTTAGTTTTATGTAATTGAGCTTCACTTTGGAACTACATGTGCTCAACTTATTATTAAGCTTCTTGCTGAAACTTCATTTGGACTTGGACCAATTCTGCATTTTCTGTTTGTTGGAGACAGTTCAATTGGCAGATGCATTAAAATCATCACACAAATTTCTTTATCACTAATTAAAAGCAGGACGACTTTGTTAACAACTTGTACTAGAGTGAATATTTATTGCACATCCACATTTACAAAATGTAGGTATGTGTCACATTGTCAAAAATTTTAATCTAAATTCTAATGCATAGAGAGAGTACTTCCTCATCGTGGCTGGTAGATATCTTCCTCATCGTCTTTCTGGGCTAACTTCTTTGGCCCAAAGTACAGAGGGTGCAAATAAAAGTAGCCTCGCATGATTTGCAGGGAAACCACCCTAACGCCGTAAGCAATGATTGGGCTGTCCCATTATTAGCACAGCAGGTTAATAGTGAGAGACGCACCATTATGAGTTTTTTATGCACCAGTCTATGACCATTGCACGGTCTTAGAGCAAATAAAGTTAAAAGTTTGGTAAACATTTCTTGGAAGTTTGGAATACCTTTGGTTTTAACATTTATTTATTTGTTTGTTTGTTTATTTTCAATGGGACTTTATTTTTTATTATTTTGTTTTATTTTATTTACTATTTGTCTTGCCCAATAACAAACCATGGTTGAAGTGACCACCATTAACCTCTTGACACTTTTGAGCTCTGGTCAATAAGTTGTTAAATGCAAAAAGCAGTTGAGACTGCGGGATAGCCTCAATCTCAGAAACAATGTTTTGCTTCAGTTCTTCAAGTGTGCGAGGATTGTTATGATAAACTTTGGATTTTAGAGCACCCCACATAAAGAAATCACAAACTGAGATGTCTGGCAATCTTGGAGGCCAGCTTGGACCAACTGCGTCCTGAACTATGCTAACAACTCTGTCAGGTTCAAACACTTCATGAATGCGGTCCAGTGTACGACATGCAGTATGGGCTGTTGCTCCATCTTGTTGAAAGTAGTCGTACGTTAATTCCTTCTCAATTAATTGATTGATGAATGGGTTAAAGATGTTTGCGATGTAACGTGGTGCGTTCACCGTTTCATGGAAGAAGATTGGACCAAGAATGCGCCGAGCAGAGGCTGCACACCATATGCCAACTTTATGGTCGTGCAAAGGAGTTTCATGATATTCGTGAGGATTTGTGGTCGACCATTGCCGAGTGTTCTGCGAGTTGACATAGCCAGAGAGATGGAGCCAGGCTTCATCAGATATGAAAAACAGCTGCATGTCCAGTCCACTCATTGTGATTTCTTGAAATAAATACATACAAAACTGAAGACATTGAGGGTTTTATCTCATGTGATGGTTTCGACACCATTGACTCCAATAATCCGTATTGATAAGTGAGCAGGGATCCTCAGAGTTGGAGCTGAATTGCAGATTTATAACTTACACCCACAGTTACAGAATGCAATAAGTACATATAAATATCCAGGTGATCCATGTCAACTAAATCTGTTACATGCGGGACCCCCCCCCCCCACAATCAGGATTGGGACAGCCCATCTAGCCCCCCTCCCCACCCCCGAAAAAAAATTCTGGGTACAGCCCTGTAAATATCGATAAAATAAATATATCAAAGAAGAAAAACGCTTTTAAAAAGCTTAGTGGAAATTTAAAGAGTGGTGAAAAGAGTCAATGAGTTGGAGGGGAAAATACAGTAATAAATAAATAGAACGCTTTGGACGGTGATAACTAAACATAGGAAAAGGATGAATAGAGGAAGAATAGGAATACAGGAAAGAGCATTTAATGCATAAAAGTAAAGGATGTGAGGGAGTATACTGCACATGACCCACCCTTCATGTGTTCTTGATATTGCATAATATGTGTGAGGGACAAAGGTGTGTCACAGGAATAATGATCTCTAGAGAGAAATCTCTATAGATAAAATTATTAGGGTAAATCATCTAGTGAAAGTTAAAAAGACAATGGGCCTTTAAAAAGAAAATTTTATTAGCAAGGATTCCTGGTGGAAGTAGAAGGTATGATCAAAGGACAGAAGAGTTCCTGAATAAGCGGAAAATCCACCTTATGTCAAACATTATCATTTTTTGGAAAGGGCGGAAGAGGGGTAGAAAGGAGAAAGTTGGTTGGAGGGGAAGGAAGTGGAGTTATCAACGATTCTACCTTCAAGATACGGTCAACACTATCTCTGCGTCTACATGCACGTTTCGATCCAGATCGACTTGAGCCTAAAATCGAGTTCGATAAGACGCCCTGTGAGTAAAGCTCTAACCGCATTAACGATGACAATTTATGCTTTCAAGTTCCTCATCGTCACAATCTCCATGTAATAATTAATATCTCCATGTATATTCTCGCAGTCTCCATGCTTTACTTAATGTCCCTTTGTGTAGTGTGCTGAGTGAGGTGCCCAGCATGACGTGATCCTCCTACTCTTCATGCTAACTTAGAGAGACCCTCCATAAACATCTGCATGAGATCCCACTTGTATACTTTGAAAGGAGAAGCCATTTGATTAGCTCAGCCGACTGCGGAGATTTCTCAGCCGCCTCCCAAATCACGCCTAGCCCCCCTTCCAAAGTTCCAGCTGCCGTCGGAAAGCTTCCGACTGAGAGCGGAGTACACGCAGCCCCCTCCCCCCCCCCTCTACAGTTCGTTGCCCGTCTCATGACGTCACCATCCCATGTTCCCGTTTAAATAGAAAACCCGTTTCTGGTCTTCTTCTCAATATGCATTTATCGTATTATCTTCATCAGTGTAATATTTACTTAAAACTCACCTCAGAAGCTATCTTCATCTGAATTCAATATCGATATATGCCAAACTAGCAGAGGACCCGGTGTTGCCCAGGATAATTACTCTTGCAGGTAAACAGAACAATCTCAAGAAGTTAAATTATAACTCTAAATTGGTTAAATAATAACTCAATGAATATAACACAGAGTGAAGGGACTACTCATTCTATACAAATCCGTAAAACAGGAATTCTAGGTGATGTACCGGGACTTAGTTTACCTCTTGTTGACTTGACTCAAATTAAAACGATATCTATCTTCACCACCGGGGAACATCACTGGATAATTTAGACCCAAGTTTTTCTTGCCCTTGACGTAGAAGCTATTATACCCAGTTGCTCTATTCGAAACTTCATTTGTTCAGATGTTTCTAATGCCTGTATAGATTTTTCTGTTTTAGCTGCAGAGTTTCTCTGACCAATACTCATTCTATCTCTTTCCTTTCCAGGCACATAAATTTTTGCCAGTCGTCTGGACATTTGATAAGGAGCTCAAGGGAGTCACGTCTGACTCCTTTGCCTCCTCAAAAGACGCTGCCTTATTTATGTCCTGTCAGTGCATCATCATTTTATGCTCATTATTAATAATTCTTGGAAACGAACGTTCAGTCATCGCCTTATCAGTATCTCAGTTTCCAAAATATTCACATTCCCACAGAATATAGTCAAAATGTATTTTTATGAAATGTTTGGATATGATGTGCTACCAAATAAGCTAGGTTTTAACCCCGGGCGTGGCTCGGACTGTTTTTATGATTAAATTTTGCAATATTTTAAAAGTAAACACATGAAAACGCTTAGAATTAATACAGTAAAAATTCATAATGAAAACTCGGAAAAATTTTTTTAAATGCTCACAATGGATGGACCTCTTCATGTATGCCGCTGCTGTCCCAAATATTTTCTTAGTCACGTAATCTTACTTTAGATATTTATTTATTTATTTATTTATTTACTTTTAATTTTTTTACAATTTACCTTACGGGGTCCATATGGCCGATAAGGCCGACAAGTAGGTCCCCGAAGATAACCAACATAAACTAAGTTCAGAAAATAGTTAATAAAAATGGAGATAACAAACAGGGAAAAAAACGAAAAAAAAATGTGATTTAAGTTCAAGGTGGATAATTAGACATTAAAAAAGTTCGAATTGCTTTCCTAAATACGACATACGGAAATAATGAACATATATTAGTAGGAAGCTGAGACCAGCATCTGACCCCGGAATATGAAACACATCTACGCTCCAAGTTCTTCTTAGTTAAGGGCAGGCTGATCGCAGTCTTGTTGCGAGTAGTATAATTATGAACATCTGAGTGTTTCCGTATGGAAATGGGAGATGATAGGATTAGCATTTGATTAATAGATCTGTATATAAAAGAATATATATAAATGTTCTTGATGTTCCTCTTGATGTTGTTGCAATTCCCACTCTTGATGTCTTGAAGCAAAACTTAGCCATTCATCACTTTGTGTAGTCTAGTGGTCGCCGATTCTTGTATTTACTTGCTTACCATTTGCTCAATACAGCACGGGGCTAAAGGAGTGCTTCCTGTGTCGTCTTTCCACTCTTTCTCAATTGTCTGCTAACTCTCCATTATCTCCATTTACTGATCATTTTTAAAGATTTCCAAGGAATTGTTAAGTACTAAGAACTCTCTTTTCTAAGAAGAGCCTGAATAACAGGAATTCTCTGCATTGTTCCAAATTCAACCTTATCTATATTGAACAAACTTTGCGTTTCATTGTTGGTCATGAAATATATATTGTTGATCCTTGCATAGTGTTGGTGCATTGCGTGTTGACACCATTGTTGATACCTATTGTTTCACCAACTTTGCCTTCCATACTTGGTCATGCATAGTGTGTTGGCGCATTGCGTGTTGATACCATTGTTGATACCTATTGTTGCACAAACTTATACTTGCATTGCTGGTCATGAGATATATATTGTTGGTCCGTACTGAGTTTTTGTGCATTGTGTGTTGAGACCATTGTTGATACTTGTTGTTGCACAAACTTATACTTGCATTGCTGGTCATGAGATATATATTGTTGGTCCGTACAGAGTGTTTGTGAATTGCGTGTTGATACCTATTGTCGCACAAACTTTGCTTTGCATTGTTAGTCATGAGATATTTCTCTTAATAACCATGAATATGGACTTTTTTTTATCAATAATTATTATATTTTCGAAATCTGAGGTAGACAGTGAATTTCCTCATGATTTGAAGATCAAGTATGCAAAATTTAATCAAGATTGGAATAAAACTGTTGATTTGTATAAGAAACCAACCCACAAACATCCTTCTTTATATACACTGTCATATCAATGAATTATGACCAGCACCCCTTCAAGGCACGGTTTGCCCGAACAATGATTACACATTGCAAAATTTGCATAACAGGCTGAGAAAGCTTTAAAGCTGGTGCATCAAACGGCAGGTGCATGAGCCTCAAGATAGTTAAATGTCCGGATTTAACGGACATCCAAAAAGGGATGATAATAGGCTATCGCGTCAAGGGTGGCACCATCTCCGATACAGCGCGATTTCTGAACTGTTTATGGTCCGCTGTAGTGAAGGTGTACAAAGAGTGGACAGCAGAGACAGAAATCGCGTCCCAACGCCATCACTGTAAAGGTTCACGAGCCATCGACCAACGGGGTGAGCGGCGGCTACGACAAGGTTACAAGAGAGCCACAGTCCATCAAGTGACCACCAAATTCAACAGTGGTGCCAACAGACATGTATCCGACATTACCATTGAACGCACCCTGCTATGGATGGGCCTGAACAGTCAACGTATGGTTGCTGCACCCATGTTGACCAGGGGTCATCGTCAACGACGCCTAGAGTTTGCACGTGAACACCTCCGTTGACCTTCTCCGACTAGTCAAGGTTTTTGCTCCATAAGATTGATGGCCGATGGCGAGTGCATCGTGAACGCCATGAAAAGAGACTGCAGGAGGCTATTGTGGGTCAGAAAGAGGCTGGTGGGGGTAGTATGCATGTGTGTGGGATCTTCTGTTGGGAGCAGTTAGGTCCACTGCTTCGTCTAGAGCGCAATTTGAATGCCTGTGGCTATCTGTCAATCGTAGCAGACCAGGTGCACCCGTACATGCTCACGATGTTCCCCCAATGTGATGGTGTGTTTCAGCAGGACAATGCACCCCGCCACAAGGCACGTCTTCTTCTGGATTGGTTCGAGGAACACTCTACTGACTTCCGAGTGCTCCTTTGGCCCGCTAATTCGCCGGATATCAATCCAATTGAACATCTGTGGGAGCACCTTGATCGCCGTGTACGGCAGTTGGACCCTCCACCTATGACTCTCGAAGCTCTGTGGACAGTGCTTCAAGCGGCATGGACTGCCATACCATCGGAAACATACCGCGCACTTCTTGCGTCCATGCCACGACACACAGCAGCGGTTATAGCAGCGAAGGGTAGCTACTCCCATTACTAAGCGGGTGGTCATAATTCAGTGATATGACAGTGTATATAGAAAGATAATTCAAAGAAGAAACTTCTTGTAACTTAACACAAAACTTATAAACTAGTTTCATACAGTTATAGCATCTCCCCTCTAATTGGCTCACATATGTCAACCGAAGATTTTTTTTTTGTTTTTGAATTCTCAATTTACTCAACAATGCCAATTCCCATTTCAAAAATTCTCATAAACTCACATTCTCAATAACAATTCACATAATATTCATTACCATCTAAAAGACGAAGTCTTTTCTTCAGCTGACATTAACACATGAAAACGTCACACACCCTCGCAACCAAGATGAAAACAGAATTCAAAGAGTTTCCCAAAAGATTCATTATTTCAATTACTAATATTTCTTACCTTGTACTAAACAGTCACCTGAAGAATGGACAGAGTACTAAATAAACAGACATCTGTTGTGCAAACCTCCCCCCCCCCTCAGTGAATCTCTTCAAAGCAAGAATATCATAACTCTTACTCCCCTAATTATTCCCAAAATTCTCATTAATGCCTTAATTTATTTCTACAACCATGTTTCTATAATTCACCCTTCACACATCAATAACCCATGAAACCAGTTGACAAGTATCCTCATTATCCTCAAAATCTTGATAAACATCTATCCATAATATCCATTTACATACCTATTGTACCCATTTTGATATCCACTAAATTTTTCCATTGTTTCGTCACCTTGTTTCACTTCACTAAAAATAACATGTTTATTCTTTAGGGGCCTATCCACAAAATTAACCTAATACCTCCATGATGCATTTTTACTTCATTATCTCTCCTATCACCACTATTATACACATTATCAACAAAATTTTCCTCATTATTATTTCTAGTTACTACCTTATTCCCATTAGGTTTCCTTGATAATTCACCTTGTACTACTCCTATTTCCTTAATTGTATTCTTTATTCTCCTCTTTATTCCCAATAATACACTTAATTAAAGAAATAGTGAAGATTATATGGATAGTAGATATGTTAAACTTAATGATAAATAAATACTCTTTAACCACAACAAAGATTAAGTTGAAATAATACAACCTGGTAAATCTGGAAGCGCTTTTCGAATGTCCTGCATTCATCATTCAGCAGTCTGAAGTCGATACTCGAGGAAGCCTACAGCGAACAATGGCATTCCTAATGTTCTCTCCTACATAAATTTTCCAAATTTTCCCTTCCTTTGGGTTCCCCGAATAGAACTTCCACATTAACAATCCCTCCATTAATCTAAATTCTCCTCTTAATTTCTTAATAGCCTTAACATTATTCCTCCTCATCTTCCTATAAATTGGATCTGTGTTTTGTGACTTAATTATCTCTTTTCTAATCTCCTTCCATTCAATACCAAGAAAATTCTTATGTTCATTAATCTCTGACTCAACCATTATTATTATTATTACCGAGCAGTTCATTATTCCCATCTGCACTATCTAACCAAAAGTAATCGGACACTTTCGATTTTAAACGTTTTGTCGAATATGTAGAGAAGTACTTGACGAATCATCCTGAAATTTCAGGGGTGTAAAAAGGATGTTACACCTCATATATTTCAGCGAAGGTTTTCTCCCCAAGGCAAATAGGGGACCAGCAAAGAAGTGAACCAAAAAAAATAATGATTGGAATCACCCTGAAAAAAATAATGGTTGAAATGCGTTGTAGCTTTAGCATAGGATTAAGAAACTTCTTTTACTTATCCGTGTTTATTTATATGAGAGTAGCACGTATATTCATGGAGATATAAAGATTTCTTTTTAAAAAATGGAATTGTTTTCCTAAGTTTTTTGTTTATAACATGAAAAATATTCAACCCAATGCAATGCCTTTTTTAGGAATCTTGACAAATTATAATAGAGACAACACCCTGCGATTAGAATATTAAAATATTAAATATTTGATGAAATATGAGCATTTTTACTAAATAATGTTTAACTGCGCATGCGCAAGCGTTACCAAAACGTCTTTTGCATAATTTATTAGTCAAATGTATAGCGCTACTCTTCTAAAAACTCCAAGCAAATATCTTGAAAACTCAGAAAGATATCGCCGATAGAATGATTTGAATTTCAGTTGCTCTCAAAACTAAACAAAACGATAAGGGTTTTTTCCAAAATTTTATTTTTGGATCGGACACCAGTAGCAAGTTCTTCTCCTTACGCTGATATGAAGTCAATATGCCTTCATGTTATAAAGAAGAAAACCCTGCATGTTATAAACAAAAAACTTACGAAAGCATTTAGATTTTTTTAAACAAACCGTTATATCTCCATGAATATGTGCTATTCTCATACAAATGAAGACGGATAAGTAAAAGAAGCCTCATAATCATATGCTACAGCTACAACGCATTTCATGCATTATTTTTTATAGGGCGATCCCAAACATTATTTTCTTGGTTCACTTTGTTGCTGGCTCCCTATTTGGCTTCAGGACAAAACCTTCGCTGAAATATATGAGGTGTAACATGCTCTTTACACCCCTGAAGTTTCAGGGTAATTAGTCAAATTTTCCAGATATTCGACAAAACGTCTAAAATCGAAAGTGTCCAATTACTTTTGGGTAGATAGTGTATAATTTCTTCTCCTTCTGTTTTCCTTATTTATTAACTATGCTATTTATTCTCAGGTGGACCTTTAAAAAGAAAGAACTAGAGGGGAAAATTTTTTACTTCAATATTATCTCTCTATGGTAGTTTTAATTTTATCACTCGCCTTTTTACACAAAACATTGCCTTACTCTTTACTTGAAGTAATATAAAGTGAAGAGTAGGGGAGGTATCAATCAATAGGGATAGGCCATATTGGCTGACCAACAGAAGAGGCAGGTTGTGGTGTAATAGGACAAGACTACAGTGGCAAAAGGTTACAATATAAATAATGATAAGATTGAGATTATTTAATGTTAACTAGATCAAGTTTTTGGTTTATTTACACCTCAAAATAATAATCCTTAAAAATTAATAAACTTTAAAATGCATTGCATGTGCAAGTTTTTTTGTAAATTTTTTTATCAAAATAATATTTTTAAAATTTTTATCAAAACATGATTTTAATAGATTTTTATCAAATTAATTTTTAGAGTTATATAAAAAAATTTCAATACCAGTAGCCCCACCAATACAGATATTGTGGGCATCGCATGCAAGGAGTTGATATGTTTTCACCTCGTCAAGCAATAGACTCGTCCTGCGAATTGAGCAACTCATCTTGATCGAAAACTTTTTTACCGGGGGTGCATTTTAATCGTTTATTTTAATTTTATTAAATTATAAAAAGTATCAAATTGCAATTATAATAATTACAAAACATTATCATAAGTCGCATTGCCCGTCACCATTTTTTTTCTTCACAACAATGTAATCATTAAAAGTAAAAAAAAAAAACCATTGTCAAAACCATTGTTAGATGTTTAAAAATACAAAGAATTTCAGTTATTATAAAACTACTGAAGATGTCCTAAAGGACGAAAGTTATCTTTAGGTAATAAGAAATAATGTACTGTAAATGGACGTTCTTCTAATAACTTGATATCTATCTACATAATACAGTACAACGTGTGCAGAAACAATGAATTTATCAAGAAAGGTGTTCAGTTTTCACTGTTTTCTCTGTGACTGAGTTCTATCAAGAATTTCTAGATTTTTAAGCTTTAAATTATGATGTAATCGTATGTTAAAAATAGGCGGAAGTATTTGCAATTTGGTGCCTGAGACATCGCCATTTTGAGCTGGTGATTTAACAGGACCCCTGAGAGCATGACTGTAAAAAAACTTTCATGCAACTCATAGAACATTACTATCCTGTCATCTTTTCATCTATGCTAAAAATCAAGTCTTTCCAATATGTTGATTGGCTGAAAACTAAACTTCCAAGCAACGTGTATTTTCCAGCCAATAAGCATTAAACACGACGCGATTGTTTTTAATTTAAAACAAACTAAACTACTAGCCAACACGGGTTTGTATCTAAAAGATGGACTACTACTGCTTGTTATGAACTCATTGAATTTGTGTCTGCTAACATGGCTCTAAATAATCATGTTGTTGCTATATATGGTTACGTGTCAATTCGTCGAGCGTCAGTTCGTCGGCGTCAATTCGTCGAGCGTCATTTCGTTGAGAGTGTCAGTTGGTCGGGCGGTCAATTTGTCGGAGGTCAATTAGTCGAATGTCAATAAAATTCAGTTGGATCTTTTTGTCTTGATTGGCTTCCGTTCGTTATAAATACTCAGCATGTTCTATTCCAAGTCAGTTCTCTCAAGTTCTCTCGAGGTGCTCCTTGGCTGCTGAATGATGAAAGCAAAGCTTTCGAAAAGCGCTTACAGACTCAGGTTGTATTTTTTCATTTTATTTTCGGTCTTTTTCTTTTTGTTCAATTCCTGTTTCGTTGTGGAAAAAGAGTTTTATTTTATTCTTAAGTTAATCATCTGCATTATCCACATAAGATTTCTAGACAAAAAAATAACCTAAATACTATGTGAAATACAAGAAACCGATCACATACAAGAAATTAAATTTTTATTAAGTAAAAGTTAAACAATAACATAAATATGAGGGTGTAGGACTTTCAATTCAATCTGATTGCATGGCCTATACCGTTTAAAAATTCTGGCAATGTCTTCCGACGGTTCACGCACAGGGCTTCAAGCCGCCCCTGATGATCTTACGCGGCACGTTCGTTGTATTTCTTTTATAGTTATTAATCATATAGTATTTATGTTATTGTTTAATTTTTACACTGTAGTAGCTCTAGTAATATTTAACTTTTACTTAATAAAAATTCAATTTCCTGTACGTGATCAGTTTGTGTAATACTTTTACAATTATTAAGTATATTCTGAACATGAAGACTACTGAAGCAGTATAAGCAGTTAGGGGCTTTTATCCTACCCTCGACAACCTCTTA
>JAHWFO010074394.1:425812-461211 GCA_023313115.1 Rhysida immarginata | reverse complement strand
TCCTGTAAAAGACTAGCGAATAAACGAGTTCTCGAGATATTATGGGGACCCAATTCAAGTTTTGCAGTAATTTTATTCACAGAGAAGTTTTGTTCCCACGCCCACTGGCAAAGTCCCAGCGAGTATCTGTAACCGTTTAACAATAAATATGCAAGCAGTTACATTATTTAAAATCGTATTAAATTTATTTACAATTGTATTAAATTCATTTAAAATTGTATTAAATTCTTTTAAAAATGTATTAAATCTATTTGAAAGAGTAATAAATTCATTTGAAAGCGTATTAAATTCATTTAAAAGCGTATTAAATCTATTTAAAATTGTATGAAATTCATTTAAAGTTGTATGAAACCAATTTGTAATAACTGTAAATTATTTCAAATAATTTTCTGTGATTTATAATTTTGATATTTTTCTTGAAAATTTTGTTTTGTTCTGTGTAAATAATTCTTCTTTTATAGCATTAGAAAAAAAAAACATTCGTGTGGTTAGGTATTAGGCGCATTCGGCGGCACTCAGATCTGGCTCACGTGGTATCTGACTGCTCACGCTGAGCGTCTGAGTGACTGTTGCCGAACGCGCTTTTATCTCAGAAAGAAATGGCTTTACCGACTTTACAAATATTGAGAAGAAACGGCGGTTTTACTAATTTTAGTGTACATGAAATAAAAATCTGCATCAAATGAACAACTCAGCATGATTAATATTCGATCGCGAGAAGAGTATACCATAAGGCCAGGCAGGAAAGGGTACATTGGGCATCGCCATGATTTGGCTCTCGTAGCTTACTTGATAGCTTCGCATCGCAGTGAGCGCCGCCATATTCTATCTGAGCACTCAGAAAAAGAATAGCTTGCTGAGCGTCTGAGCTCAGAATCTGACAGATTCGTTGCGTGCCGAACACGTTTTCTTCTCAGGCGGAAGTACCAAAGTGCTCGCCGAACGCTGCTCTCTCAGATCTGAGTCAGATCTGAGCGCCGCCGAATGCGCCTAATAAAACGCTAATTACAGATCAAGTCGTTTTCATGCTCATTACAAAAAGAGCTTTCCAAATGTATTTCAGGAATTTTTTCCAGTATTTTCCAAAATAAATCACCACACAATTTGCTTTTCTCTAATTCCACACATAAAACAGATTCTATTGTTTTAAATACATTGAATAAAATTGGCGATGAATAAATCAAACCATAGAGAGTGACTCGTTTTCGAAACTCGTTAACGAAGGCTGGCGCTAAAAACACAGATTTTTAAGTGTGTATATTTAAATAAGAATTGCTGGTATTTATTTAGGGTTATATAGATATGCTAATATTGGAAATTACTGATGTAAAGTTACTTTTGAAATATTTAAAAGCTCAATAATGCTTTCGTTCGGGCTCGTAATCGTAACTCGTTTTCAAAGGCTGGCGCGAATTCTGAAGCATAGATTGCCCGAAGCGCCATCTACTTCCGGTTTCTTTGTTGAACTCGCGTCGATAGTACAGGAACAGTTAGGAGTGTCATTTTCATTTCATTTCATTTAATTAAGAATAATTACAGAATCCAAGCAACCAGGGCCAGAATGGCCAAAGGCTGACGAGTTAGGTCCCTGGATGGAGGGAAAATGAGAAATACATTAAAAAAGAATAAGAAAACAATCAGCATAAATGATAATATGAAAGCGATAGACTAAAAGGGATTGTAGGAGAAATTAGAGAAATATTTCTTCAGTCTGCTTTTGAAAATGGATAAGGAATGGGAAGAGCATATTTCGATTGTTAGATTATTCCATAGTCTGATTCCTGCATTAGTAACGCTCTTAAGTTGGTAAGAGTGTTTAATCAGAGGGGAAAGTGAGAGAGTCATTATTCCGTAAATTATAAGGTCCTAACGATTTAGAGTTGAAGTAGTCATGGGGAAGAGAAGAAACGAGCTTGTTATTTAAGACTTTAAAGATGAAAAGCGCAAGATAATAAGAGTGCAATTGAAAGATGGGCATAATGCCTGCTGAGGGAAAGAGATGGGAGACGGGGTCGGATTTTTTTAGTTTGAACAAAATTCTGACAAACCAATTCTGAATACGATATAAGCGTTTTAAGTTTGTTTTGGTGGTACTACCCCAAAATTCAAGGCCGTAAATAAGTGATGATTGAATGAGAGCAAAATAGAGTAGCAGCAGAATGTTTTTAGGCAGAAAATGAAGCCGTGAGAAAAGACCGAGCCGGTAGTTTATAGTAGAAGATAATCATTGATATGGGCATCCCAGGAAAGATTATAAGAAAGATGAATTCCAAGAAATTTATAAGATTTAGTAGGAATGAGTTCCTTTGTACTATAGCATAAGGTAAACGCAGTGGCTACGTACAGTGCAACCTTGTACGCCTTCCGTTCAATGCAAAGGAAGTGGCAAGCTGTACCGCCATCTGCCGACAGAATCAAAACAGTATTGTATGGATTCCGACATTAGAGGGCGTGTTTTGGCTAGCTGTTGTTATAGCAACCACACAATTGGCATGTCACGGTCGTGTGGATTTCAGATTTTCTTTTTTTCTGCTTTCTGGATGATTAGCCATTGTCGAAAGGAACCATGCCTTATAGGTAAGCCAGCATTTTTTGAGCGTTCTAGTGTTGGGTTAGGTTAACTGAGGTTAACTTAGGTTTAACCATAAAATGAGGTCCCGTAACTTTCTGGCAGCCATTTCTGTGACCACTAAAATATACGGATCAATAGCCTCCTGTAACCGGCCGAGGGGAAACCAACTGCCCCCTGTAAACAAATAGGTTGGGTACGTATATAAATCGATGTCGCCGTGAGCGAAGCGAGGGAGCGTGCGCCGCGGGCAGGGGACGCTGGAGCGGAGCGATGGCGTCCGCGTACTAGTATTGTAGAAGGGGAAACCAACTGCCCCTGTAACCGGCCGAGGAGAAACCAACTGGCCCCTGTAAACAAATAGCTTGGGTACGTATATAAATCGACGTCGCCGTGAGCGAAGCGTTAGCGTCCACGTACTAGTATTGTAGAAGTGGCGGCTAGTATTGTGTCGTGGTCAGATAGTTCAATTTAACCAGATAGGGAAGATGGTAAAGTTTTTCCCAATTAACAATATTCATTCTATCCCACATTAGCTGCTTGAAGCTAAGATAAAATTGTTTGAAACGTTGCATTTTTCCACTAAGCGATGGGAATCTGCCATATTGCTTGTTTCGAAATTAGAGAAAGTTTGGAGTCTGAAACTGTTGGTAGATGACGGTATAGCTAGCCACTTCCTTTGTAATGAACGGAAGGCGTACAAGGTTGCACTGTACGTAGCCACTGCCTAAGGTAAAATTAACTAAGTCAAGCTTTTTGTTACGTTGGCGGAAGATTATATAAGTGGTTTTCTCAAGATTTAATTGGAGGTGATTTTGGCTGTTCCAACTTAATAATTTGTTAAGTACAGTATTAAACGAGTGTTGAATCGCGGAAAGATTAAAGTCAGCGTAAAGTAGAGTTGCGTCATCGGCGTAAAGGATCGAGGATAGAGGAGCTAAAGTCGAGGGGACATCGTTAATAAATAAATTGAAGAGAAGGGGGGAAAGTATGGAGCCTTGGGGAATGCCGATGTTACGCGTTATGGTGGACGAGGATTTGTTAAAAAGGGTGAGGGTATATTGTCATAACCTCTTCAATTAACAAACCATGGCATGAGTGATGGCATGGGCGTCTAAGCAAGCGGAAGTGATACGGGGTTCCCATACGCAGAGCAAGACTACTAAAGTCACGTGAGATTCGAGCGCCCAGGCCTATCTTTCAAAAACCTGTTCCCCTATATCGAATGAGTGTCTGGCGACTGGAGGGGGAGCTCTTGCGAAAGTGACATTCGCAACGATGCAGAGAGAGTGCGAGTGAGCAATGCATCAATAGTTTGGTTCGCGATACACATTAGTGAAGTGCACAACTTTTAGCGATATTTTATCTTATTTGAATAAGAAGAAATGAAACAGTTTGTTGCCTATAGAATTAACAAGGAAGTGGGGCAGCAGATTATTTTGTTTCAAGAACAGATAGGCTTACTTATCAATGAACACGTGTTACAGTGTGGGAAAGGACGCTCGAATCTGCCATGAGACAAAGTATATTCGTGGCCGACGTGATAGATAGAAGTTTAGTCATTTCATCAATGAATAAATTTTGTGAAATAGCATAAAATAAACCCATAAAAATATTTATCCATTTGTAAATTTTTTTATAATGTTGAAAATATAGATGTTCAAATTAAAGTTTTATTTATTCTTAAATCCCCTTTTTTTTTTTAATAAATAATAAAAATTTTAATCGTTGATCATTTTCTTCAGGTATTTCTAAAGTTACACAGGGATTAATAAAAATTGGTATAGAAAAAATACTTTTTGACAATTTAGGAAAAAAATTATTGAAACCAGGAACTGATAAGGCTGTGTTATTATCAGAAGACACGGACGTCATCCATTTTCTTTTCTAAAACAAAAGTATTATGTGATCTTTAATAAATTATTTATGAAAATAAAACTCAATAAATTTCACAAAATTAAAGCCACTATACCAAAGCAAATGAAAATGTATTCCCAATTAAAGATCAATAAATATTTAGCACGTTATAAAATTGCATTATTGTAAAGTTGTTTATAAACTTATTTAACTCTGGGTCATTGTCATGAAAATGGGGCAAATCATGTCCGATACTTTTGAATTTTTTACAGAAAATTTCAGAAATGCTACCAATTGAACGTATTTTTTTTTTATTTATTCTTCATTTAATTCTGTATAATCAGGTATTTTATTGATTTGACTTAAGTAATTTATAAAGGTCTTAATTTTTTTCTATTTTAAGAACAAGAAGGACAAATCTTGATGTCCCAACTTCAAATCAATAACAGTTAAAACATTATTTAAGAAATTGCTTAAATGCTATACCCGTGTAAATTATCAATTACCATTTCATCTCTTACATAAAAATAATTTTAACAATAACTTTCATTAAAAAAATTTTTTTATAAGAAAAATTTTTCATTATTAATGTCCCAACATTATATGTGTATTGGAATGTCTGTGAGGCCCCGGG
Organism: Rhysida immarginata; assembly: GCA_023313115.1. NCBI lineage: Eukaryota > Metazoa > Arthropoda > Chilopoda > Scolopendromorpha > Scolopendridae > Rhysida > Rhysida immarginata. The sequence goes on along the minus strand of JAHWFO010074394.1, from coordinate 456,151 downwards.
ATTTTGAAACCCCCACCCTTATTTTAGTAAGACGCGAGCTAAAACTTAATAATTAAATGTAAAGATTTTCCTTCAGCTATTTTAGTGATAGTTGTTAGTGTAACAGGAGAGATCTTAGTTTATGAAGTTAAAGACAGTTACTAGATTATTATTATATTTTAATTAACTTCTAATCTTAGTCAGTCATTTAAATTAGTTAACACTTAGTGATTATTTCTATAATGTTTATAAGGTGAGGTTTAATATTGGAGAAGATAGACTAGCCATGTTTAGTTTATTTAAACATCTATCTAGTTTACGTGAATTATAACTCAGTCATTATTTGGTTGTTATATACGGTAGATAGAATAATTATAAAACAGTTTATTTAGTTTTTATAAAGCTTTAGAAAGTTTGAAGTAAAGTTTTAGAATGGAAAGTTTAACAGTTAGAATTACACCGGATGGACATCTTAGTTTACTGAATATTGTATTTTGAGATAGTCATAGAATACGCTGACGCACATTGTCTAGAATTTATGCAAATGATGGTGGTATGGTTTAGAAAGGAGGAGTTGACCTTCCTTTCCACCAATCATCTGTTTGAGTGTCTTTTACACACTGTTGTTCGGTTTACAGTTAGGGACTGGAGTTAGGAGGGCAGTTAGTGTTGTTGTTGGATCAGGAAAGTTAGGAGAAGGTATCAGCCTGTCCATGTAGACAGATGCGGATAGTCTGTGTGAGTAGTCCGAGGTGAGCAGTCGGAGAATGATAGAACCTGTCGGAGGAGACAGATGCAGATAGTTGTAGATGTAGTCAATATAGCCTGTCACAGATTGGGCAGATGTTTGATTAATTTTATTCTGTTTTAGTATTAACAGAAGAATAGATAGAATCGAGCAGGAGGCTCATGAGACGTTAACAGTATTCAATAGTTAATTTATTTCTTATTTACTGAGGAGAAACCCCTCTTTAAAAGAAGAGAATATTTATTCAACATGGAAGCGCGAAATAGAAGTCGAACTTTATTGAGAATAGACAACGAAGGCGAATGCGAGAACGTTAGATTGGGTAACACACAGCTCTCATATCTCTCATTTCTCTTAGATCCATTTATTTGGTGTAGAATAAAATCATTAGAAATTTAGAGTTAGCTTTGGATATACTCAATCGTAATTGTAAATACATCATAAATAAATCAGTTGTTATTGTTTACAACCAGTTGTTGTCATTTGCACCTTACCCCCCTTACGGTAGAAAACGATCGGGAGAAACACCCGACGAACTTTGTGTTGTGGAAAAACTCATTCTCATTTAAAAAAGGGAGAGTGAAAGGGGAACTGGGGACCCTAGTTCGTTTGATGTTCTAATCCATTTCCTAGGGCCGCAGGCTCCACAGTTGGCGTCGTGAACAGGATTCCTTTTCGTAAGGGTACGATAAAGAACAGGATAGTTTTTCGTAAGTGTACGGTGTAGTAGAATATTAAACAGGATGATTTTTTCGTAAGGGTACGATAGTGAGAGGAATATTTATTGTACAGTGGGGACAGGATTTAATTTTCGTAAGGAGTTCCATAGAGTAGAAATGGAGGACGCAGGACTTCATGTACAGATGAATGTGCAGGAACAATTCCTTAACGTATATGTTGAGATTCCAGTGTTCGATGGAAGCTCAGATGTAGTAGAATTTCTACAAAAAGTCGAAGAAGTAGCAGACGCTGGAAATTGGAGCGAGCAAACAAAGCTAAAAATGATAAAAATTAGGTTAGGCGGCGATGCCTTATATTTTGTGCGAGAAAGTGAGGCGATGATAGGCATAAACAGATACGAAGACTTCAAGGCATTATTTAAAGCAAGATTTCATCGGGAGTCAAGTGATGATAATGAAAGGAGATTCTCGGAATGTCAACAGAAAGAGAATGAAAGTGTAATACAGTTCGCTATCATCTTGCAAGCATTAGGTAGACGATTAATTCCACCCGTGCATGGTGAGGGAGAGGACGCTGAAGCTAAGAGAGAGTATGCCCGAGAAATTCTAGCAAGGCGACTAAAAGACAGATTCCTGGCAGGTTTGAAACCTAGTATCAAAAAAGGGATGTTATACTGTCATCAAGGAGACTTAGCGGAGATGGCTCAGATAGCCCATAATATTGAAGAGATGGAAAAGAAATTATGCGAAGAGTCAAACGGTGTAAATTTAATTAATGAGAAGAGAGAAGCGGAGAATAGGCCTCGAGTTGTGAATGAAGAAACCATGGTCAGCAACATTAAGGAGAGATTGGAGAAGAGAGTAGAAGAAATCATACGGCGTATCATGGCGGAACGCAATGAAAACCAGGCACGGAGAGAGCCTTGGCGAGTTAATCTAATCGCAGACCGAAATTCTAGAAATTTGGAGTCGAAAAGAGAAAGTATAATTTGTCGCTTTTGTGGAAAATATGCACATTACGAAAGCGAGTGCAGATACAAGAAGCGGAAAATGCAGCAGAGGAAAGAAGAGAGGCAGACCACAGTTCAGAAGCAACCTACACTGGAGAAACAACGAAATACTGAGAGAAGGTGCCACAGATGCGGAAGGCGTGGACACTTGAAAAGAAGTTGTCGTTTTGGAGGAAACGAGCAGATACCGTTGACTAAAGAAGGCATCAGTATACAGGTGGAAGAGAAGAAACCACTCATACCTAAAGAAAACGTACGGAGAAGCGAAGACATCAGCGGAGAATTTCAGGAGAAATGGAGAAAAGAATTTGAAGATAGGCTGGAGAAATTTAAACAAGAAGAAAAACAGAAGTTGGCAGATGCTGTCGTTAAATCTATAAGGAGAAACGCTTCATTAGCGAAGAGAATTGCAGAAGCAGAATTAAAGATCGAGCAACTGAGATCCCGATTGAAGAGAGAAGGAGAAAAACGTGTAGAAATGGTAAATGGAGTGTACGAGAAGATGGACACGATTATGGAGTCATCAGAAATGAATCCGTTTGCATCTTATTTTCCCCAAGGAGTAGAAGAAGGAATGCAGACACAGGCGGATGAAACGAAACCTATTGGAGAGACACAGAATACAACGAATGTAATATGGATGAATCCATATCGTTTTAAGGAAAATATTCGAATAGCAAAACCGGCGAGTGGACTAGCAAGAGGCTGGGAAAGCCAGGCCAGAATACAGATACAGTAAGACATTTGATTTTTCATTAGAATTAGAAATTTTTTTTTTTTCAATTCTTGATTGAGTCGTTGAATATTTTATCGTTTCTTTCATTGCAATTTTATGGTGATTATGTTTCCTGTGAGGTGTTATTTCACATTAGAAAAGCGCTAAGTTTTGTCATCGAGGAGAGGAGAGTGACACCCTTTCACTCGTGGAGATTGGAAGCGAGCCAGGTGAATCTCAGGTGATCTCAGGTGAACCGTTTCATTTCTTTTTCAAAAATTTTTTTTGAAACAGGTGAACGATGGAGAAGGTTGGAGTACAGAATTTTATTCCGTTGGCGTTGAGTTGATTATGGAAGTTTTGTTTAGCGATTTGGAGCAATTTGACAACAGTGATGGCGGATGTAGATTTCGTATTGTAAGGTATTTAGCTTCACTTTAGAATCTGATTGTTAAAATTTTGTCTTTGTTTTGGTTGGCGAGAGAAAGAGAGCAGAAAAGGTGTGCCCATATGAACTTTATTTTCAATCATGGAAAATTTGTTTCAACGGAGGAAATCTTCAACCCCCCCACCCCCTCTACTTCCAATGGCGCAAGGAAGCAGACGACACTACGGAGCAATGACCGACAGCCGAATCGGGTTTTAGATGACGCATCATTCCCGTTGCTGCCGATCGACGAGCGAGTAGACGCATTGTTTTTCACTGGGAGATTTTTATCGTCACTTCAATAGGCGATTGGGGAGCCACATGAGATGACAGCTTTTATTTTTCTTCAAAGATGAGAAGTTTTCTTCAAAGTTGAGAAGCTTTTCTACAAAGATGAGGATTTTATTTTTCCGGAGACCATGGCGAGAATGGTGATGATGACGAATAACTTCTTCAATGCTTCAAATGACGAGCAATAATTTTTTTCACGTTTGGGACGGCGATGATTCCAGCGAGAACTTTAGAAGGCGTATTCAACAAATTCCAAGGAATTTCCACAGTTTCAAGATTCAGTAATCAAGGGTATGACGAACATTTCTTATAGACTTTACAATTGATTTAGATATTTTAGAGAGCTTTTACTGCTAATCATAAACACTTACTGTTTATCGGCGAGAAGTGAAGAACTGTTTAATAATCACATTGTGCTAAATTTGATCATTGTTTTTCAGTAAACTTGTTTGCCACGAGTTATCTATTGACTTATAATTGAATTTAGTAAACGAACTTTTTCTTATGGCTTGTGTGAGCGGGTGATTTTGATATCTATAAACATTTTAATATGAACATTAAAAGGCGATCATTTTATTGGCACTAGTTAGACTTTTTGGGAGCGTTTATCTTTTGACATTATTATTATGTAATGTATCTTCTGAATAACTTTGGTGTTTGTCTAATAATCTAATAATGAAATGAAATTCACAAAAGAATTACATGATATTATTGATTGTGAATTTAATGCAATGATATTATTGTAGCGTTTAGACGATTAATGAATTTTAATGAATTGCATTCTTTGTAATGATGTCATGATTTTGTGTAACGATTTTGTATCATGTACGTTTTAGAATTGTTTATTGTCAAGTTACAGCTTGGAGATTTTATGTATAATGACTTTCATTATGGTGTTTGATTGTATAAAATTTTTATTGATGTTATTTAAACATTGAATTGTTTTAACCGGAGACTTGAATATTGTAATTTTTTAATGTTGACTTTGGAATTTTGTAACTTTGAAAATTTTTGAATTTTGAAATGTTTAATAAACTGTAATGGTGTGTGGGTGTTCGGTGAGAGAGATTGAGAGGTTTCAGGAGCGTTACCCCAACGAAGCCGGTGATTGTCAACTACAAAGATAAGGTAGGAGTTTAATGTTTTGTTACCGCGAGTTTTAGAATTTAGTTGGAGTTTAGTTTTAGGAAAATTCGTTATCCCTTGGATAAGCGAATTTTATTTTTCAGGGAAGTTATGTGAGGCCCCGGGATTTTGAAACCCCCACCCTTATTTTAGTAAGACGCGAGTTAAAACTTAATAATTAAATGTAAAGATTTTCCTTCAGCTATTTTAGTGATAGTTGTTAGTGTAACAGGAGAGATTTTAGTTTATGAAGTTAAAGACAGTTTCTAGATTATTATTATATTTTAATTAACTTCTAATCTTAGTCAGTCATTTAAATTAGTTAACACTTAGTGATTATTTCTATAATGTTTATAAGGTGAGGTTTAATATTGGAGAAGATAGACTAGCCATGTTTAGTTTATTTAAACATCTATCTAGTTTACGTGAATTATAATTCAGTCTTTATTTGGTTGTTATATACGGTAGATAGAATAATTATAAAACAGTTTATTTAGTTTTTATAAAGCTTTAGAAAGTTTGAAGTAAAGTTTTAGAACGGAAAGTTTAACAGTTAGAATTACACCGGATGGACATCTTAGTTTACTGAATATTGTATTTTGAGATAGTCATAGAATACGCTGACGCACATTGTCTAGAATTTATGCAAATGATGGTGGTATGATTTAGAAAGGAGGAGTTGACCTTCCTTTCCACCAGTCATCTGTTTGAGTGTCTTTTACACACTGTTGTTCGGTTTACAGTTAGGGACTGGAGTTAGGAGGACAGTTAGTGTTGTTGTTGGATCAGGAAAGTTAGGAGAAGGTATCAGCCTGTCCATGTAGACAGATGCGGATAGTCTGTGTGAGTAGTCCGAGGTGAGCAGTCGGAGAATGATAGAACCTGTCGGAGGAGACAGATGCAGATAGTTGTAGATGTAGTCAATATAGCCTGTCACAGATTGGGCAGATGTTTGATTAATTTTATCCTGTTTTAGTATTAACAGAAGAATAGATAGAATCGAGCAGGAGGCTCATGAGACGTTAACAGTATTCAATAGTTAATTTATTTCTTATTTACTGAGGAGAAACCCCTCTTTAAAAGAAGAGAATATTTATTCAACATGGAAGCGCGAAATAGAAGTCGAACTTTATTGAGAATAGACGAACGAAGGCGAATGCGAGAACGTTAGATTGGGTAACACACAGCTCTCATATCTCTCATTTCTCTTAGATCCATTTATTTGGTGTAGAATAAAATCATTAGAAATTTAGAGTTAGCTTTGGATATACTCAATCGTAATTGTAAATACATCATAAATAAATCAGTTGTTATTGTTTACAACCAGTTGTTGTCATTTGCACCCTACCCCCCTTACGTTAGAAAACGATCGGGAGAAACACCCGACGAACTTTGTGTTGTGGAAAAACTCATTCACTACGTTTACATGCACGTTTCGATCCGGATCGACTTCAGTTAATCCAAAATTGCCTCGCGTTTACATGCATCTAACTCGATCCGGATCGAGTCCAATAAGATGCCCTGTGGGTAAAGCTCTAGATTAGGAAAGTACGCCCGACTTTGTCATCTGCTACAAAATACGCCATTGTTGGCTCAGTCGGCCTTATCACTTGAATTAAGCTTCCTCTAAAATATGGCTGAAATTCAATTTTTTAAAATTTTCTCATTATTATCGCCTGGAAATATAATTGACAATCAATAAATTTTGTAATTATTGATTTTTTCTTTAAATTTTGATTTCAATTAAAATTTTCTATATATAAATAATAAGGTTGAGGTTATTTATAATGTTAACTAGATCAAGTTTTTGATTTATTTACACCTCAAAATAATAATCCTTAATAACTTTTAAAATGCATTTGCATGTTTAAGTTTTTTATACTTACTTTTATCAAAATATAATTTTATACATTCTTATCAAAACATAATTTTAATAGATTTTATCAAATTAATTTTTAGATTTATATCAAAAACTTCAATTTAATTGTTTATTTATAATTTGTTTATTTATTTATAAATAATTATCAAATTATAATTTAATAAAATAAAAATTGTTAAATTGAAATTTTTGATATAAATATAATATTTAATTTGATAATTATAATTTGATAAAAAATTATTAAATTAAATTTTGATAAAAATATATATATATAAAACTCCAATTTGATTGACAATTTGAAAATTTTTAATTAGGAAAAATGACATTTTGATAAAAAAGTTTACAAAAAAAAAATTTAAACATGCAATGTATTTTAAAATTTATTCATTTATTTATTTACAGATATTAATTGTGTTGAGGTATAAATCAACCAAGAACTTATTTTAGCTAAAATTTTCTATATTTTTTCTTTCAACCAAACAGCAAATTTAAACTCGATCCGGATATTATTATTGGGTTGACCTCTTTCCTGAGGCATGCTTCCCTGGTTTCAAACCACCTCTTTCGACGGGATTGAACTCGATCCGGATCGGGGTGTTGAAGCCTGTTTACATGCCACTTTTTGCAGGATTGACTTGAAACTTGTCTTTCGATCCGGATCGAAAGTGTGCATGTAAACGCAGTGATTCTCATTTAAAAAAGGGAGAGTGAAAGGGGAACTGGGGACCCTAGTTCGTTTGATGTTCTAATCCATTCCCTAGGGCCGCAGGCTCCACATGTCTACGATGTTACAGCCAGATCAAAAATAAAATAATAAATTAAATTGAATCTGGCAACACTTTTGAGATGACTTAACTAGTACAACTTCCATTGTTAGTTAGCCATTTTGGATTCCACAGTCAATATTCAAGGTAAGACTCGTTGTTTTTCTCTAATAGTTAATTTGACTTTTTTAATGTCTACTATGTTACATTTAAATTAATGATTAAAATTTTTTTTACTGAAATTGCATATAAACTAGTAAATTCAATATTACTTTTTCATTTAATATAATTTTCTTAATTATTACTTTTTTTTAATTAGGAAAGCTTTTAGGCTTAATTGTCCACTCTGTATTGCTTATGGAACAAAGTGGACAGTATTCAATGGTTAACAACAACAGCCATGAAAATATTATTTTTGATCCATAGCTTTCAATTATAATTATTATATAATAGTTATGAATGTATTATAATGTTATTTAGTACATACATAAAATACATATATTTTAAGAATACTTATGATATATTTCTATATTGTAATTATAGATATACCCATATATTATGAATAAATAAATAATAAATAGGTTTATCAATATTCTATTATAATAGTAGATATAAATATTTGTTGTTTTGTTAAGATTGTTGGGAAAGTAACGGACATGACTGTTTATGAGAGAACAAAAGAAACTTTCCCTGAACAGAGAGAAGAGAATCTACGTAGTATTTACATGGTTCACACATTTTAAAAGCTGTTAAGGTAAATTGCTTCCTTGGAGCACTCGGATATGGCAATGTACTCCGCCTCTGTGCTTGATAGTGCAACGGTCCGTAGTTTTTTGGCTTCCAAACAAATCGCGATGCCACACATTTTCAAGTATTATCCTGTGTATGAGCATCTAATGTTGGTGTCACTGGCCCAGTCTGCATCGGCATAGCCCTCTAGTGGCGTTTCCCTTTTCGTAAACTTCAGGCCAAAGTCGCACCTTTATTCCTTTTATGTATCGTAGTACCCTTTCGCTCGCTGCTATGTGTTTGCTGTTGAGTTTGTATTGAACTGACTTAGCGCACTCACTGAGTAGGCGATATGTGGCCTTGTAAAGATAGCCTGATACATGAGAGAATCAATTATTCTCTTCATGTCTGGCCGTGTTATCTTGCTGTTTGCATCCAGAGGAGTGGCAGTGGTCTTGCATTCCTCTATATTACAACGATTTAGTACTTCTCGTGCGTATGCGCGCTGGCACATAGTTATTTCTTTGGTTCGCTGATCTTGCTTGAATTCCATGCCGAGGCAGTACTTCATCGGACTGAGATCCTTCATGTCGAACTTTTTTGTGAGGAGTTTTGATCTTGGTGATAGTTTTTGATTTACATGTGCCAATGATCAAGTCGACCATGTATATTCCTATAATGATGAGGTTGTCGTCGAACCTCTTTAATTATAGACATGGCTCATTCTGGAGTGCTTCAACTGCAGTTTCTTTAGGGTTTCGTCCAGGTTTCGATACCACTGTCTGCCTGACTGCTTCAGAACATAGACGGTCTTTTTGAGTCGCAGTACTTCATTGTTATGGGTTCCAAAGACTTGATTGAAAGGCTCTGGTTTTTCCATGAAGATGTACTCGTACAGATCGCCATTTAGGTAAGCGGTCTTGACATCCATTTGGGGTACCTCCAGTTCATGTTCCACCGTTAGTGCCCTTATTAAACGGATGGAGCTGGCTACATAATTAGTAAACGTTTCTATGTAGTCGATTCCAAAACGTTGCGTGTAGCTTTTGGCTAGCAAGTGTGCTTTCCTTCTATCGATTTATCCGTTTGCATGTTGCTTTGTTTTCAGGAACCAACAGCTCCCTATTATTTCGCAACTTTTGGGGCGTGGAATGATTTCCCAGGTGCCATTCCTCACTAGCGCATTATAAAACATTTAGGGCCTTGGCTGCCATTGCTGGATGAGGATGAAATTCTAGATTGGTGGATCCATCCGCCTCTAATGATAAGCATTGCTTGTTGTTCTCAGCAAGTTCCTCCTGTACCCCTGTAACATTCCGCGTTTTGTAGATTATCTTGGGTATTCCACGGTTTACAATCCTTGCAATGGATGGTCGTCCTGGGGCACGAGTTGTGCATGTTGGTTGTACTGAGTGGTACAAATGAAAGTAGCCTCGCATGAATTGCAGATCACCTAAGCAATGATTGGGCTGACCCATTATTAGTAACAGCAGTTTAATAGCGAGAGATGCACCATTATGAGTTTTTTAATGCATCAGTCAATGACCATTGCAGGGTTTTAGAGCAAATAAACAAAAAAGTTTGGTAAATATTTCTTGGGACTTTGGAATACCTTTGGTTTTAACATTTATTTATTTGTTTATTTTTAATGGGACTTTATTTTTTATTATTTTGTTTTATTTTATTTTCTGTTTGTCTTCTGCAACAACAAACCAAGGTTGAAGTGATTACAGGAGATGCTGAAAGTGACCACCTCTTGACACTTTGATCTCTGGTTAATAAGTTGTTAAATACAGAAAGCAGCTGAGACTGCAAGATAGCCTCAATCTAAGAAAGTGTTTTGCCTCAGTTCTTCAAGTATGCGAGGATTGTTCCGAAAAACTTTGGATTTTAGAGCACCCCACAAAAAGAAATCACAAACTGACATGTCTGGTGATCTTGGAGGCCAGCTTGGACCAACTCCGTCCTGACCTCTGCTAACAACTCTCTCAGGTTCGAACACTTCATGAATGCGGTCCAGTGTACGACGTGCTGTATGGGCTGTTGCTCCATCTTGTTGAAAGTAGCCGTACGTTAGTTCCTCCTCAGTTAATTGATTGAAGAATCGGTTAAAGATGTTCGCGAAGTAACGTGGTGAGTTCACCGTTTCATGTAAATAGATTGGACGAAGAATGTACCGAGCAGAGACTGCACATCATACGCCAACTTTCTGATCATGCAAAGGAGTTTGATGATATTCGTGAGGATTAGTTGCCGACCACTGCCTGGTGTTCTGCGAGTTGACATAGCTAGAGAGATGGAACCAGACTTCATCAGAAATGAAAACAGCTGCATGTGCAGTCCATTCATTGTGATTTCTTGAAATAAATAGATACAAAACTGAAGACACTGAGGGCAATCCGCTGGTTTCAGTTCATGGATCACAGATACTTTGTATGGTCGCATCTTCAAATCGCCGTGCAGAATGCATCCACACGATCTTCTTGAAATTCTGGTCTGCTGAGACAAATGGCGCGTTCATTTTCTTGGACTCTGTAGCATCCTCGTTTGGAGATTTTGGACATTTTGTGGATTTCTTACTCGTCTTGGAGTGGTTCCACGCTTGTTTAAAACAGAACCTGTGTCCCGCCACTTTTTTATTAAAAGTTGCATCGAATTTTCTCATCTTCAAAGTTTTGAACAAATAAATCACTACACTGCTTCCAGGATTTGGTTTTTGCAAAATTGTAAACAATGAAGATTCTCTGCTTCACCGAAAGCACCATTTTTTCAGCTAAGAACCACTCAAATGATGCGCTTCTCGGTATATATCTGCAGCGGTGATAATGGGACAACCCAATCATTGCTTACGATGTTAGGTTGGTTTCTCTGCAATTCATGCGAAGCTACTTTTATTTGCACCACTCTGTACTATGTGTTTAAATTGATGAGCATATGCGTTTCGAAGATATTAACGCAGTTTCCTTAATCAGGCATGCAATTTCAGTAGGCTATGGTGGATCGTGATCCGTTTCATCTGATGTGATGGTTTCGACACCATTGACTGCAGTAATCCTTATTGATAAGTGAGCTGGGATCCTCTAAGTTGGAGCTGAATGGCAGATTTATAACATACACTCACAGTTAGAGAATGCAATAAGTAGATATAAATATCCAGGTGATCCGTGCAGCTAAATCTGTTACATGGGGGGACCCCTCACAAGCAGGATTGGGCTAGTATCCCCGAAAAAAATTCAGAGTACTGCCCTGTAAATATCGATAAAATAAATATATCAAAGAAGAGGATAGCTTTTAAAAAGCTTAGTGGAAATTAAAAGAGTGGTGAAAGAAGGCAATGAGATGGAGTGAAAAATTTAGTAATAAATAAATAGGACGTTTTGGAAGGTGATAACGAATAGAGGAAAAGGACGAATAGAGGAAGATTAGGAATAGAGGAATGGAAAGAGCATTTAACGCATAAAAGTAAAGTATGTGAGGGAGTATAATGCCAAGAACATGTGCTCTTGATACTGCATAATATGTGCAAGGGACAAAGGTGTGTCAGAGGAATAATGAACTCTAGAGAGAAATCTCAGTAGATGAAATTAGTAGGGCAATTCATGTAATGAAAGTTAAAAAGACAACGGGCCTATTTAAAAAGAAAATTTTATTAGCAAGGATTCCCGGTGGAAGGAGAGGTATGATCAAAGGACAGCAGAGTTCCTGAATAAGCGGAAAATCCACCAGATGTCAAGCATCATCATTTTATGGAAAGGGTGGAAGAGGGGTAGAAAGGAGGGGAAGGAAGTGGAGTTGGTTGGAGATGAAGGAAGTGGAGTTGTCAACGATTCTATCTTCAAGGTACGGTCAACACTATCTCTGCGTCTACATTCACGTTTCGATCCGGATCGACTGGAGCTAATCCAATAGTGCCTCGCGTTTACATGCATCTAAAATCGAGTCCGATAAGATGCCCTTTGGGTATAGCTCTAAATTGGGAAAGTATGCCAGACTTTGTCATCTGCTACAGAACCCGGTATTGTTGGCTCAGTCGGACTTACCACTTGAGTTACGCTTCCTCTAAAATACGGCTGAAATGCAATTTTTTTTTTAAATTTCTCATTATTATCATCATCTGGAAATATAATTGAGAATCATTAAAGTTTGTAATTACTGATTTTTCTTTAAATTTTGTTTTCAATTAAACTTTTCTATATATTGTAACCTTTTGCCTATGTACTCTTGTCATATTATACCATAACCTGCCTCATATGTTGGTCAGCCAATGTGGCCTATCCTTATTGATTGATACCTCCCCTGCTCTTCACTTTATATTATTTCAATTAAAGAGAATCAACACTAATAATTTATCAAATAATTAATTTAATGCTAGCTCAAATACAGTTATTCATTTCACCAATCAAAAGCAAAAGGTTGGGTTCTTTAAAGAAGTGGTAATATGTGTCTTATCTATTTTAATAAGACTGGCAAATTTAAGAACCAAAACAAATAATATTTTATTTGAAGTCAAATTTTACCAAAGAGATACAAAAAAAATAATTTTAATCTTAACGTAAAAAAAGTAAAAAATAATTAAAATAATTTTCGAATTTATGATTCTCTGACTGTTCCCGGTTACAAAAAAATTCCCTGACAATTTCCGGTTGCTAGTCAACCTGTAAAATAATACCACATACAAGAGCACCGGATCAAAGGTCACTGCAATAAAAGAGTAAAAGAAGTCTATGTGAAAAAGGGTGTGCAGGGACGGACAAAAAATGAACATAGACGTAGAAAAATATGAAAGAACATTAAAAAGAGGAAATAAAAGATAAAGTAAAAAGGGAAAAAGAAAAGGGCCCAGAGAGCTTACGACAAATTAAGGAATAGCTGAAGTTGGAGAGGGATATGGGAAAGGTAATCAGGGAATGGTGCCTCTGCTAAAGTTAATGCAATTAGGGGTTAGGGAATTGAATTTCCAAATAGAAAACACTCGATATGCTTTCTCTCTTTTTTGTTATGGAAGTTACTACGAAGAATATAAAGGCTGATGGCCTGTAAAGAGTGGCCAGGGGAATTAAAGTATTTAGCGACAGGGGTGTCAGCATTGTTAAGGATGTTGAATTTATGTCCGGCAAATCTGGCACGTATGATATTGCCAATCTCACCAATATACAGCTTCTGGCATACTTTGCAATGCAACAGGTAAATTAGGTTGTGAGAAGTGCAGGTCAGGTTCTGGTTAATTTTGAAAGTAAAGGAGGAAGCACTGCTGGAAATGGAGGTAGCAGGGTTAAGAAAATGGCAAACGCCACAATTCTTTTCATTGCAAGGAGAACATCCCTTAGTTGAAGTGCGTGGTTTAGTAAGTGCAGCATGGACCTGAATATCTTTAAAATTAGATGTCCGTTTAAAAGAAACTTTAGGTGGTTCTGGTAGAATGGAATGGAGAAGAGGAGAGTTGTCAATTATATGTTGATGTTTCCTTAGGATGTTTTTAATACTATTGAGGGTTGGATGATAAGGAAGAACTAACGTAGGTGTTACCATGGCTGGAGAAGGCTTAGGATTGTTGTTAGAACAGAAATTGCGATGTTTATAGATAGAAGCACGTATGACAGATTTGGGGTAGCCTCTTGCTTTAAGGGAGTGGGTAAGGGCGTTAGCATGGAAGTCCTTGTCAGACTGATTACTGCATATTCTATGGATGCGAGTTAACTGACCTAAAGGGATGTTATCCTTGCAATGGCGTTGATGGCAGCTATCCTAGTGTAAGTACTGGTGCCTGTCAGTGGGCTTCTTATAGAGATTAGTGAACAATTTGTTGTTAGTGATAGAGATAGAGACATTCAAAAAAGAAACATCTGTGATAGAATATTTGGGAGAAAACTTGATAGAGGGGTGGATGGAGTAAGAATGGGTTATAAAAGATAGGAGAGAGTCTTCATTATGTGGCTAGATCAGGAAAACATCGTCAATATACCGCAGCCAGACCAACGGCTTCAAGGGAGACGTGGAAAGCAGTTTGGTTTCCACCTCCCACATAAAAATGTCGGCATAGTTATGAGCCATTTTAGAGCCCATAGCAGTGTCACTGGACTGGATATAATACACATTGTTAAAAGTGAAGAAATTGGAGGTTAGGATGGTGTGAAGGAGAAGGCAGATGGTGTCAGTAGAAGGAACTTGGAAAGGTTTGTTAGCCTTGAGACTGTTGCGAACAGCTTCAATCCTATCATCATGAGGAATGTTAGTGTAGAGAGAAGAGACATTCAAGCGCGCAGAGGAAGACGTTCTTCAAAAGGCACTGGATATGGGAGAGCAATCGTTAGTGTCTTTGATATAGGAAGAAAGACTGGGTGGGATGTGGCATATGTGGTGGTGAACATAAGCAGAAAGTGGCTCACAGAGGGTGTTGTTACAAGAGATGATTGGACGGCCGGGATTGCCAGGTTTATGAATCTTGGGAAGAAGGTAGAAACGACCAGGGGAACTGAATTTAGGAAGGAGGAAAAAGGCGAGTTTTTTTTATCGATTTGGGAGGAGGATTCAAGCCGAAAGAGAATAATTTTAAGTTCGGTGTTGAACGTGTCAGTAGGATCAGAGGTTTGTCTCTTGTAGAACGTGATATCAGAGAGTTGTCTATTAGCTTCGTTAATGTAGTCAGAAGTGTTCATAACAACAATAGCGCCCCCTTTGTCTGCGGGCTTAATTGTTATATCAGGGTTATTACTAAAGCATTTGATACAAAGAAATTCGTTATTGGTGAGGTTAGGAAGAGGTGTTTTAATATATTTAGTAATGGAGAGGATGTCATTTTGTATGGACTTGATGTAAACCTCAAGTTCAGGATTGATATCATGAGGAGGGGTCCAGTTGCTGGGAATAAGGAAGGCTGAGCTGGTAGCGGGAGTAGTATTAGAAGGATTCTTGCAGAAGTATAGACGGGATCTGAGGGCATGGCTGAAGTTATTGACAGAGGAAATGATATCAAAAGTGTCAGCAATAAGTGTCAGTGATATTAGGAGTGGGACAGAAAGAAAGGCCTTTAGAAAGGGTTCTGATTCCCATTAGGTTTCCTTGATAATTCACCTTGTACTACTCCTATTTCTTTAATTGTATTCACCAAAGTCTCGTTATTCTCCTCTTTATCCCCAATAATGCCCGTATTATTTATTCTCTCACTTCTACAACAACACATTTTACAGTCAATGACAAAAATATGGCTCGTTGAGGTTCTAGCAGAGAACAGTGGGTGGTGGAGACCTGTATGAAGAGGAAAAGTCAAGAAAAATATTAACCAGTGCACACCAATCCTTCAGTATTACAATGTGTGAAGCTAAAGCGGGCAGTGAAGTTATGCAAATTAGATAATACTGATTTCATCAAACACCCCTCTAAACACCAGTGACAAAAATATAGCTCGTACCCGGAAAGGTTTAAAACATAGATGGAGGAGGTTTTTAACGGAGTTTATTGGAACGATTCTGAATTCTTCCTTCAGTTTTGGTGTGGTATACATTTGTGTTGTTGCATTCCATGCGATTTGTATGCATTTTGTGAATAATTGTTCGTCAGAAGCGATTGTCTTCAGAGGAACAAAGCACAATCAAGGCATATCGTGAAGTGGGACTCAATGTCACTGAAATCGGTAAACGTTTAAACAGAAGCTGTGATGTTTTACGTGATTTCTTAAAAAATCCAGACCAATATGGTAAGAAGCATTCACCGGGTCGACCTCGCCTGTTTGATGTCAGAGCTGAGAGACGGACCATCCGATCTCTGAATCCAGAGAATCGCACCTCTTGCAAGAAAATATGCCGAGACAATCATATTGATCTCAGGCATCTTTGTACCATGCAGCGAATCTTCCATACCAGTGAATTTGTTGGGTGGAGAAAGATCAAACGAGTACCACAATGAAACCGCAACATCGCAAGTGGAGACTGAAGTTTGCAAATGCAAATTTGAATCTAGATTGGACCAAAGTTGTGTTCTCTGATCAGAAGTAGTTCAACCTTGATGTTCCCAATGGACTTGACTGGGAATGGGTGAACTCTTGTGCTTCCCAACGTGTCAAGACATGACGTCAAGCTGGTGGTGGCACGGTGATGGTGTGGGGAGTAATTGGATATCTTGGGAAAATTCCACTGGTGGTCGTGACTGGACGAATGTGCTTCCCAGATTACTGTGAACTGCTTCGCCAACATCTCCTCCATGGCATCAGAGGAATTGCCGGCCAGGACCCAATATTTTAACAGGATAACACACCGTGCCACAGAGCTGCTAACTCCATGAACTGGTTACGTCGCAACAGGATCAAGATTCTGAACTGGTCTAGTCTCTCTCCGGATCTCAACATCATCGAGAACCTATGGGCAGAGCTGGTTCGCTTGATGTATGACAGTGGAAGCGCTTACTGAAACAATCCATGAGTGCTGAGGCAATATCCAACAAACATACGTGTAGAACTTGTACCATTCAATTCAAAACTGGCTCATTGCAGAGCAGAGTGCATATGGAGGTCTAAGTGGTTATCAGTATACAGAAAAATTTATATTTTCGCTGATATGTTACCTGTTATTCGAATAAAAGCAGCACCGAGCTATATTTTTGTCACTGGTGTTTAGAGGGGAGTCTGATGAAATCATTACTATCCAGTTTGCATAAATTTACTGCCCACCTTAGCTTTACACATTGTAATACTGAAGGGTTGATGTACACTGTTAATTATTGTTCTTGATTTTTCCTTTTTTACAGTTTTCTCTGGCACCCACTATTTTCTGCTAGCACCTCAACGAGCCATATTTTTGTCGTTGACTGTACAATGCTTAGCCCATTTATCAGCATCATTTAACATTGATGGCCAATAAATCTATCTTCTTAATTTCCCTACTACTTTATTCACACTATTGTGTATCTCAGATTTGCCCAAATGTGCCTTTTCCACAATGGCATTCCTAATGTTCTCTCCTACATAAATTTTCCAAGTATTCCCTTCCTTTAGGTTCCCAAAATAAAATTTCCACATTGACACTCCCTCCATTAATCTAAATTCTCCTCTTAATTTCTTAATAGCCTTAACATTATTCCTCCTCATCTTCCTATAAATTGGATCTGTGTTTTGTGAATTAATTACCTCTTTTCTAATCTCCTTCCATTCAATATCAACAAAATTCTTATGTTCATTAATCTCTGACTCAACCATTATTATTATTACCGAGTGGTTCATTATTCCCATCTGTAATTTCTTCTCCTTTTATTTTCCTTATTTATTAACTATACTATTTATTCTCAGGTGGCCCTTTAAAAAGAAAGAACTAGAGGGAAAATTTTTTACTTCAATATTATCTCTCTTTGGTCGTTTTAATTCTCTCACTCGCCTTTTTACACAAAACACTGCCTTACTCTTTAATTGAAGTAATATAAAGTGAAGACTAGGGGAGGTATCAATCAATAGGGATAGGCCGCATCAGCTGACCAAGATATGCGGCAAGTTGTGAATACACAACAGATGAATTTCGTTTAATATCTTCAGGTGAGATGGCGCTATGATCGTCTGTCCTTGGCTATTCTCCCTGCTCCCTTTGACCTATCTTCAGTCCATGTCTGAATTTTGAAGCGTTATTAGGGCTTTGTAGAGCTGCTATTTGTATTTTAGAGATACACGCGACTGTTCAGGATAGTCTTGGTTGTATAAAATTTTCTTTGTTCTAATAAAAAATCTTTATTGTTTCAGGCTTTATTATTTGTTACTTCCATATTCTCATTACACTTTTAATTCATCTTTACACAAATGTAAATAGTTCAGTGGAAATATTGGCAGTTTCATTTATTTTATTCTCACGTCATTTCAGTAATTCTTTGGTCATTTTATATTGCTATTGTGTTTTTTGTTTACATTGTTTCCATTTCGTTTTAAAAATATTTTTTAAAATAAATTGTACCCTTTAACTTGTAACTGATTACAATATTATTTTAGAAGGTACACTCTTGAAAATTTACATTTTGCAATAGGGAGAAATATCAAAATATAAACATTGAATATCCGCCGTCTTTTGAGGGCATCGAGACCCATGGCTGCCATGGCTCTGAACTTATCCCATTGTTATATAATACATCCAAACACGCAACAACTCGTTACCATCGTTATACAATAACAAGTCGGGCAAAAACGGCGCACTTCGATGAGTAGCCGTATAGGATTGCCTTCCTCTTGCCCTCAAAAAATGGCAGCTGTACCCATCATTCAATGCGAAGATATTTTCCCCTATAGCGTATCTAGGAAATACGCGCGATATTTCACGTTCGTTTAGAGAGTGCGCCTGCTGGAAGGTTAAATTAATTTTTAGATTTATATAAAAAAATTTCAATACCAGTAGCCCCACCAATACAGATATTGTGGGCATCGCATGCAAGGAATTGATATCTTTTCACCTCGTCAAGCAATAGACTCGTCCTGCGAATTGAGCAACTGCTCTTGATCGAAAACTTTTTTACGAGGATTGCAATTTAATAGTTTATTTTAATTTTCTTAAATTATAAAAAGTATCAAATTATGTATCAAAGACAGCTTTATAATAATTATGAAACATTTTCATAAGTCGCATTGTCTCTCACCAGTTTTTTCTTCACAAGATTGTAAGAAAAACTAAAAAAAACCCATCAAAACTAAAAAAAAAAAAAAAAAACATCGTCAAAACCATTGTTAGATGTTTAAAAATCCAAATAATTTCAGTTATTATAAAACCACCAAATGGGGCGGAAATGGTCTAAGACTTTGGATGAGATCATTGCTGGATATGCAATACCTGATGATGACAAGGATTAAAGCAGAGACGAACGTCGAAAAGGCTCAATAGATGCTGATCTGCATTGTTGAGAATTCACGAGCATATTCATTAGACTGGAAATGAGCAACGCCAAGAGACAGATGATCCCATGGAGTTACGACGTCGTTATGAATTTAAATTGATGTGATCCAGCAGTTTCTAAGTGGTCGATACATCTCTGCTCTTCTAGCCTGTTGGCGCCTGTTCAAGATGGACCTCCAAGGAAAGTCACAAACGGTGTTCCAGATGCCTATGCATTTTCCAGAGATTAATTGTTTTCTTCAATCCAGAGCAGACCAACGCAGAAACAGTGGAAAACTCCAGGCATACTATGTTCACCCACTTCTTCGACATTTGTGGAAGTGATCCAGTTGCACATGATTGACTCTATCACGAGATGCCGAAGTGCTACACGTGGAACAAAGTCTTGAAGGGCTGGCAAACCAGACCGAAAGGTGGCGGAAAGGCGATTGGCAGAATGATCTGTGTTCCTGCAAGACACAGAACGCTATCACCTACGTATGCTGTTGTGCTTTCTAAAAGGGCCAAAATCGTTGGAAGATCTCCAAACAGTGGATGGAATAGTGTACGAGACGTTTCAAGTGGCTGCATGGGCACATGGGCTGTTGGAGGACGACTGCAAGTGGCATCATTGCATGCAGGAGGCCCTCATGTTCAACATGTCACGCCAGCGTCATGGTCTGTCTGCTATCATTTTGGCATACTGCAATCCTGCCGAGCCAAATAAGATCTGGGATGACTGGATTGACACACTGTCCGAAGCCTTTCAGAGAGAGTTTGAGAGCAACGCGTCCGACAGGAGGGTCCTCTTCAAAACGCTGATTGCCATAAATCGTCACTTGCTCGGCAATACAAAAATGTTTCCTGCTTTCCTACCTTGCCAGAGTTGACTGAACTTGCGAGTGTCGCTGAAGCAATTTCCTGTTCCAACACAATGATTTCTATGGAGCAGTCCTACGACCGAGAACTTCTTCGCAAGCTCTCAAGACTGAAGAATTGGCGCTGCTGAATTCTGATCAAGCTATTGTATTCTGCACTATAATGAATGCAATTCAAAGGGATATGCTGGGGAGGAATCTTTACTTTTTGGATGGGCCAGGAGGAATTAGAAAGTCTTTCCTGTTGGAGAAGATTTTGGCAGCTGTTCGACATGAAAGCAAGAATCCCATTGCAGTTGCAACCAGCAGTATTGCTGCACTGCAGCTGATGGGAGGACAAAGAGCCCACTCAATGTATAAGTTGGGCTCATCGTTCTCAAGTATATTCTGGAGAGTCCTGTCGAGTGCCTCCAAACCAAACTTATGCATCATCGCGGCTTCGTCCCATACGATAAAACTCATAAAATGAAATAGCTGTGCTCGTTGTAAGCCAATCGATATTTCGCACGTGGAGTTACTGTGTATGCCTACTTGTCAAAATCTGTTTTAATAAATTAGGAATTGTTAAATTGAAAGTTTTTATATAAAAATAAAAGGTAAATTAAGAATAATAAATTTGATACTAAATTATTAAATTATATTGAATATTTACCAAAAAAAAACCCTATCAAATCAATTTGATAGAAAATTTTAAAAATTATATTTTGGAAAAATGACAATTTGATTAAAAAAAAAAAAGCCACAAGATTAAACAGAATATAAAAAAACCGACTTTGATGAAACTTTCACTATCATCTAACAGTCCATTTCTTAAAAACTACTGAACTGATTTTGATAAAACTTGGACTATTCCCTAAGTAGAAAGATACTTAATCAAATAAAAAAAATTATTGCAATTCGATTTCTAGTTTCTGAGAAATACGTGGACAAAAATACATACATACTGTAACGCCAAAAAATAATTTTGACGTTTCATAAGTGTCTTGAAATAAAATAAGACGTTTTTTTTTACGATGATTCACCCCCATCTGCCATTAAAACGTGATCCAATATCCAATTGTTGCTGTTGCGAAACATGATGTAGTGGGACCTGAAAATAAAATGAAAAAATGGAAATGACTGAATGTGAACTATGAAATAAGAATTGAATTTGATGTAATAAAACAGGATTGAGATAAATGAAATAAATTGGGATAATTTTATTGTATTATTAACAAAGACATTGTTGAAAATGAAAAGTTGAGTTACGCTGGAAATGGATTGTTGAGCGCGTGGAGACAAAACCAATGTTAACTTCGGCTTTCAAGATTTAGAAGAGGCACAGATGTGTTGAAGTTTTTTTTAGGCATGAAGGATGTCAAGGCTCCACCATGGACGTTCGATGAGAGGTCTTTTATTTTTTTTTTTTTTTTACATATGATGTGATGTTCGTTTACGACCGTGTAGAAAACTGCTAAGAAGTCCGCGAAAAGACATTCTGGGAGCCAGGAGATGGACGTTCTAGGCCCGAATTTATCTCCGAATGTTTGCTGCGAGGTCCAACACAGAGAGATAAAAAGCGAATGTTTTTCTCTTTTTTGTCTGGTAAAAGCATTCAATTTCGGCCATGATAATTAATTTCTGCCAGAAGCTATCGTTTTTTCTTTTGTTTGTATTTACAGAGAGCTGCAAAAAGGAGAAAAGGAATGATTAACCGATCAACCATGAAAAGACTTCGTTTGGAGATGATAATAATTGGAAGAGCATCGGGAGTTTTCTTTCTTTCCCCGGAAAAGACCCAAGACCAAGTCAAATGATGGCTGTATGATAGTTCAACGATTTTGATGAAAAGACTGTGAGGTATCATGTAGATTAATCAACATCCCGTACTAATCAAACTAACTAACCCGTCGATAGCCTATACCCCCCCCCCCCCCTACTTACCTTCCCCGTCGGTCAGGCTGTGCTTCCTGTCAGTTTCCGTCGGAAAATTAATCTAAAAAAGGAAAAAGAAAAGAAAGGATTAACCACTTGGAACACTTAAAAACTTTATTAGAAGTTCTATCCAGTGGAGATCTAACAATTCTAAAGATATAAGTGAAAGAAAGATATAATTAAGCAAACTTCGTTATTTACCTTGTTGAAAGAAAACCCCAAAGAAAATTATCCTCCAGAGAGAGGGTTCATCGCTTGGACTCCTTTAGGGTTTCATAAGAAATCTACCTCTATGTCTTGGGAGAAAGTTAAAAGATTTTGAGTAAGTTAGTTAAGAATTTAATTTAAAAGAAAAGTTGAGGAAGTAATTTTTACTGAAATTTTTATTTTTGGTTCTGACTGCTGTGGACTGTTCCTTTTTTAAAAAATGTGAGACGCAATTTAATTTTTGGGAGTAAGAGACTGGAATAAACCATGGTGTTATTATAGTCGTGGGTATAAAAGTTAAAAAGGAAACCAGCAAGAGAAACTGTAAAACTAAAGATTTGTGGGACAGTTAATTTAAAGACAAAAACTCTTGCTCCGATGATAAAAATATTTTGCATGTGATAATTATCTGTGATATTATTCTAGAGAATAAAGCCCCAGAATTTTGTTAGAGTTTGGCTTACCGAGCATTTATTTTCTGTATGTTTAAATATATTAAGAATGTTAAAGACACACACCTCAATTTTGATTCAGCTAGTGCCTATGGTTTGGGGTAGATAGGAGTTGCCTATTGGAGTCTGTCATAGGAATCAGGTGTTACAATACATACATACATACACACACTTATGAAATTTATGAAATTTGGCATACTTGTTTAGAAGCCCACATAGACTTACATACATATATATGAATACTGTGCAATTCCAACAATATTACATACATATGCATGAAATTGATAATCTCCTTTTTTGAAGTCTATTAAAAACTACACATGCAATATATTTTATAATTTATTCATTTATTCAGTTATAGATGTTTATTGTGTTGAAGTGTAAATCAACCAAAAACTTGTTCTAATTAAAATTTTCAATTTTTTTTCCAACCTAACAGCAAATTTAGAGTCGATTCGGATTGGGGTGTTTACGTGCACCTTGATGGATTAACCTACTTTCCTAAGGCGTCCTTCCTGGGTTTCAAACCACCTCGTTCGACTGGATTGATGCCACCAAGATGATGGGGGGGGGGAGGTTATGCCTCTCCTTCTTCATCTGTTCTTGATGCCAATTTTTTGCAGGATTTACTCCAAACAGGTCGACTCGATCCGGATTGAAACTGTACATGTAAACACAATGTATCTCATTAAGGAAAGTGAAGAATACCAACGAATTTGTGGATAATGTTAGAATAAATGAAAGGAAAATATAAATGTATATGTACATCCTTCCATTTATTCTTCCATCTCACTAAATTTAGGTGGTGTTGGTTTAGTTCACAGATGTGGGAGCCATAATTAAGCTGTTTGACTCTTTTAATAAGTGGCGAGTCGGAAGTGAATACTCGGGTGTTTTGGTAACTTTCCACTTCGCTTATGGACATTGTCCCTCTGTCTGACAATCCACTTGCTGAACAGCCCATTCTCTGTAACAGGACAAACACATTCCCTTTCTTTCGTTCTGCTTAAGCCCTTTTCTCTCTTCTACTATTTACTTTTTAGCTCTCATCTCTTATTTATTTCTGATAATACTCTCTTGCGATTACATAACCAGAATGCAACAGCAGCTGTTCAACTCTTTAGTGGGTAACCAAATTTTACTATGCGGCAGATGGAATTTTGTTAGTAACCAATTTTCTTTGAAATTAATATCCATTCTAATGAGATCTTAAAACAAAATATATTTAAATGATGCACGAAATAACGAATTCTAAGTAATAAAAAGCCTAAAAAATAATAGGCTCGGCTAATTAATGATAGCAGGAAAAATAGGTCCCTTCTTCTGTTCCTGGTTTATATAGACCACTTTTGTACATTATTCCATAAATTCCTTTTATAAATTATAACATCCAAAAATTTATTATACAGAGTGAGGCATTTATCTTGAGACAACTCAATATCTCGGAAACTAAGCATTGTACGAAAAAATGTCCAAAATCAAAAGTGAATTATTTCGCCAGTGAAATTCATTTGTTAAAAAATTACCCCCTCCCTCCTTTTAAGGAGGGCTGGGGGGGAGGGGGTAACTTTGAAATCTTAAATAGGAACCCCTATTTTATTGTTAAATTAAGATTGTACAGAATATTCAAGAAATGTTTTTTTCTTGGTGTTTTTTCAATTGATCCAACCATTTAGGAGATAGAAGCTATGAAAGTGTGGCACTTTTAAAAAGTTTTGAATTCACTTTTATTGATGAAGACAAAGAGATAGAGAGTGGGTCTTACAGACATTCCTATTCTACTTTTTAATGGTCTTTAAGAATCCGAAGTCAGAATTTCAAAAATCCAATATTTTTCAATACACACGCAAAGTTACCCCCCCCCCCCAGCCCCCCCCACAAGGGGGGGGGGGGTAATTTTTTAACTAAAGAATTTCCTCTGCGAAATAATTCAGTTTTGATTTTGGACATTTTTTCATACAATGCTCAGTTTCAGAGATATAATGCTGAGTCTCTAAGATAAATGCCTCACCTTATATAATGTGCAACTTTTTTATCAATAAATTTCATTAACCAAAATTATAAGGAAACGAAGGTTGCTTAAAAATTGTTTTCAGAACAACACATAATGCACAGGCATATCCTACATTCAAAGCTACACACAATACTTGTAGGCTGTGGCACAAAGTTTAATTTTCGAGCATAAAAATAGAAGAGTTTATCAAGAACAGATGAAGGCAGGTTTATCTACTTTTATCTGTTCTTGGTTTATCTATCTTTATGCTCGAAGGATTGAATCAATGCCCCATTTTTATAGCTGGTGTTGGTTTAATAGCATTCTTCCAAGTAGCTGTCAACTGGTGAGTTATTTGCTAATCTCGTGAACAACAATTTCTGGTCGTTTTTGTTAAGGAGCAGTTGACGTCAAGACAGTCGCAATTGGCTAATAATACCTGGTTTTGTATATTTTACTATTTGACTGAGAAACTCCCAAAAATGCAGTGTCCTAAACAATGAATTGTTAAGCGATATTTTTTTTAATGAAAATCTTTTTTGAAAAATATCAGAATGCAAATCTCTGGAAAGCATTTTTTTGAAGGTTGTTTTGTACAAAACCAACAGGTACAAAAGCCAAAAGAACCCACTTTTAGGCCCGAATCATGACTCGGTAAAATGAGGTCTCAGTTGCTGTGGAGTCATTGATGAGACCCACTTGATCCGACATAGGTATCACGTCTTGCCTAAATGCGACTCGAGAAGGCGAGACGAGTCCGATTTTTCGATAATTATAAGGTATAAGCCAGATAAATGTGGATAATATTAGCCATATACAAGAATTCATAATGTAAGGACTTGCAAACCCACCAGACTGAACGTGATGACACTGCACAACTGTAAAGACAAGCTAAATGCTTACACCTGTTGAGTTGCGTCAGTGTATAAGATTTGCCCCTTAAGGTGAGGATATAAATTGTGAGCCCGGGCGATTGAGCCTCTAATGTGAGATTTAAAGATTGCAGTCGTGTAGCGCCATCACTGTTTAAGCGAAATTCGGAAGGTGTGTGGCCGAATGGAGTGGTTAAGATTTACTATGAACCCCACATTAAGATTCTTCCGCATTCAGGTATGGCCGGTAAGAGGATACAATAGAGAAAGATACATTCAAGTTCTTTGGAGTAACAAAATGGTAATTAAATTTATTCATATAAGAAATATTTAAAATGAATGATATTTAAATAAATTTCGACCTCTCTACCAGGGTCGGAAAGAATGAGTAATATTAAAATAATTGGTTTGGTCATGGTAAAAGAATCTCAATAAAATGGCATCAAGTGAAACATAGAAAATAACCATTGTAACCCATGAAAGGCACGCATCAGAAGGTTAAACAATCTTCAAAATTAAGCATAGCTTTAGCTAATGAACCCAATTAAAAATATAACGATCGAGCTAAGTAAACACAATAATGGCAAACAAAATCCCATAAAATTGGTAATGAAAAACGCTTTGAAATGGCCAGGGACTGAAAATTAAGGTCTAGAAACTCAGACTCAAAACGGAACAGCGACATCAGCATCGTGGTGGCTGGGCATCGGGCGTGGCAGGACATCTTTTTGGTCATCATTCGTCTACTTCGTTTGGCTGAACATGGACTGTGGTGGCGGGTCATCTCAGGAAACGATCGTGGGACAAAGACTAACTGGTCAATTTACAGGACAAAAGCATTTTAACGCGGGGGCACCGTCATAGAAATCACGTTACAAAAACCTCATTAATCAAGCAAAACGAAAGGAAAACTGGTGCACCAACTTATCATAAAGAAAAACTTAAATAAAAGAATTTTGGTATTTCTCCCATGCAGGCTGCCCTTTGACGGTCATAGGAAAGCAATGAGTTTTCTACCAACTGGGAAAACTAAGTCCCAGTAAAAGACATTTACACTTGTCGGCAAACCTACATCGAGGTGCAGGAATCAGAAAAGGCCGATGGAATGTCTTGATGGTGCGACAGCCAAGACCATTCTCCCAGATCAAGAAAATCCAAGTTTCCTCATCTAAACGGGAATCTAACGTCCGACCAATGAATGATCGGTGACGTCACGCGGGTCATCCGAGATGCCCCAAGGCTTGGGTCAGCCGGACCTAATGCCCGCACATCTGGAACTTTGTCTAAGGCACCAAATAGATGCGTGGCCACCTGCTAGAATCTAGATGGTTCCAGAGAAATGCCAGAAGGCAATAATGCTGTCAACGAAGGTCCAAAATGGTCGTGGGTGGTGGGGGAGTTTTTCTATTCTTAGCATAACTACTCGCCGAAACTCAATGGCTTGACCCGAATTAAATAAGGCTGTACAATGTCACTGATATGACAAGAAGAGAGGGGGAGCAAACGCTCCTCTCCCAGTAACAGTCTGAATTGTCTAAGAAAGAGGAAGTAAACATTAGTCATGATTCCTCCTGAGGCAATAAACTTATTCAGCAGTTACACGAAGAGCAACACAAAGATATCAAAAGGTCTCCATTAAAATTCTAACTTTCTAAAAAACACAAAGCTCAACTCGTTTTAGTAAACATTCGAAAGAATATTAGATACTTCCTTCTACAGCATAAACTGCTGTCTGTAAATGTCAATAGAAGAAACAGTTCTATGAATATCCCACATGCTAGAAATAAAATGCGCATATGAATTAATTAAACGTGTAAGTTCTGAACCTTTACACCTCTCCCGGTTTTCATCAGAATGGTTTATGTAATAAACCATTCTCTTACGTGTGGTGTCCCTCCAATCCAAAAGTCCAGGTGAGTCCTGCTGTCCGTTTCAGGGTGAGTTACCTACCTGATCCATCAAAGTAATACCTCCCTAAAAGTTAGTAAAATTTCAAATTTTCTTAATCTACAATTCCAAATTAACTCTAAACTGAAAATTTTTTCTTTTAGCTTCTAATTATAACCTTTAAATAAACGTCTATAGCTTCAATGGACAAAAAAATGTCCCATAGTTCACAGCACTAAAGAAATGTTCACTTCCTATAATTGTGCTTTAGACAGTCTGTCCAAAGTTCTCAAAGAAAAGAGTTCACATAGGTTCACTAAGAGTTCCCATTTGGCATACATCAAATTCCATAAATGTTGCAAAGTTCACAAAATCCGGTTCTGTTTTTCACAGAAGGGTCCAGGGCCAGGAAATAATGTCAAATTTCCACTGGTCCTAAAGAAAGAAATTGTTTCGCCTTCACAATAAAAAGTTCGGCACAGATATCAAACTCACAATGTGATCTCTGGCCAACACTATAGTGGAAAGAGAAAAAAAATTTAAAATGAAATACTTCCAATTGGAAAGGTGACGTCGCAATTGGTCGACTAGACTAATCATTTGATACTTTATTGGGGCCCGCCTCCCTGTTGCATACACTTTTTCTTGATAATTCAAATTAAATCTCTAGAATTCCTTAGTTTAATAAAAATAAAGGTGGCAAAGCCCTTAAAATAACGTGGTTCTTCATAAAGGTCTGATTCTTTTCCCCATACGTTTAAATAAACGGGAATAAACAAGTAAAAATTTAAGGGAACACGATTGGCAACGTCTAGGCACAAAGCAAAACTGTTCACTTTTGCACTACTCCCACTTAAAAGGTCGGTTTACCTACGATAGTCACATCAGTTCGATGTTCTGCAGACAGTTTGGCTTCACACTGCAAGTTCCAGGCATGGCTGGCACACTCACGCTCGCCACTCGCACTCCGGCGTCTTCCAACAACAGTGGGCACCCTCCGTGTGCGCGTGGCTCGTTTTATCGCTCTCTGTGGTCGAGGAACTAGGGTGAGGTGAGGCATTCTTCACTTGGTCACGTGTGGTTCTCCTCAGCGGCGGGGGCTTCTCGTAGCGGGTCACATGGTCAACTGCAAGAGAGTTTAAGACAAGTTTTCTGTCCCCAAATGGCCAAGCATTTATAACCCAAAATTAGCATATCAGTAAGAATTTCCAAGACAATAATTCATTTTAAGAAAAAGATTCCCATACTGATATTAGAGGAATTGCACACTATTTCAGGCATTAACGTTCATACATCAGATAAATATTAAATCAGATCAAACAATGTTTTCTGAAGTGTAGCATTCTTCAGCAATAAAATGATTGAATGCATTGAGCGGATTAATAAAGAAAGAAAGGTTTAAAAAATATTGATCGTAAAAAAAAGGAGAATGTTTGTTTTTTCCAACTGTGTCCAAACTAACGCATGTCAATGCAGAAAGCAAATTCGACGCAGTGTTCGGTGTAGAAAATGACAAAGAAGACTTGAAAAGTTATAAAATAATTCTATTTGATGGAGTAGGACACGGTTTCTGTGTTCCCAACTCCTATCTGGTCTCCAAGTTCGCATAGCTAAAGAAAAAGTATTAGCATCTCTAGGCATGATCAGGAATGTGAAAACATTCAAACAATACTCTAAAAGTTTCAAGTGGAGGGGTGGTCTTTGTTTGTAAACAAGAGGATAAGGTCAATCAGCTCGAGGCACATCATTCGATGCGGAAGTCGAGGCATCTAAATCTTTTTTCGTACGCGAAATTAAACACGACAAAGTGACTAACGCAAAAAAAGTTACTTATACTGCGACAAAGTTATATTATAATTTTCTTTTATTAACGACGTGAGATGTTACACCGTGTGTCAAATGATGGTATCTCTACCCTTAGAAATAATTTATGGATGTTGAGTTCTATGCTTACAGTTGATAAATAATGACCTGGACGTAGACGTGATTATTACAAGTACTTTGATTTGTTTATGAAAGTACCGTCTGCTGAATTTGTTTGTTTGTGTGGTGTTTGGTTGACTGATTGAATTTGCAACTTTTACACTATTGAAACTCTTAAACTAACAAATATACGTGGTACCAATGTCAGATTAGAATTGATGGTTACGAGTTTAGAATATAAAAGTTAGATAAATTTGGGATAGTTTTTCTGTATTACATTTCAAACCTTCACTACGTCTGAACAAATGCCTCTGTATTTGAAAGTATTTAACCTGAGTTTGTGCAAAAAGTGCATGAGAATGGTGGCCTAAGAATAGTTTGTACTGAAGATACAGACCATAGAAGTTAGTATTTTGCTTACCAGTTAAGGATACCTTTTTTGTTTATATTTTTAAATCGAACTTGTGATATGTACCATAAAATGAATGCCTGTCGTATTTCTTACTGTCCATACACTAGTGGATGTTTTCATCTGTTATGTTGACCTAGTGGATGTTAAAACCTTAACTATGCTGTTGTGTAAAATGTTGAGTTGTTTGACATTGGAGAACGTTTGTTCATGAACGACACTGGGCTACCAAACAAGATATTTACGTTGTCACACACACACACCCACACACACACACACACATACACACACACACACATACTTGACTGCATCATAAACGCGGATGGATTAGAGAGATTGTAGCTAAGTGACTACTATCATCCCTTCGTGAATAGATTCACACTTGGTTGCAGAATTACAAGCGTGCAACACCATAACAGTAATGTGTTACAGTGTTTGGTAATTTAGGGAAATGCATGTAATGTTTTCAGACTTTAGATAACAAACCAATCAAACAACCAACCAATCAACCAACCAACCAATCAGCACGATCAACCGAGTGAAACTTTAATTTTTTAGAACACTGTGACCAGGAATCGTAATGATTTATTCTTCAAGAATTTACGCCTTAGGAAAGATAGTCCCA
>JAHWFO010074394.1:393329-407540 GCA_023313115.1 Rhysida immarginata | reverse complement strand
AACAAACTAACTAACAATCCACCACAAACCGAACACTTCCTAACCACACAAACAGAAAACAAACTGCAAACAAATCGCTCACAACAATCAAAACAACAAAACAAAGCATCGCTCATATCACTCGCACACATCCCTCCCATAACCAGTCGTTTGCTATTATCCCTTCTCGTCGGACAGATGCAACCCTAACTGACATCAACATGTCACACAGGCATATATTAGTAATGAGAAGCAGGTATAAACCTCAACAGTGCTGAAAAGGAAAATTTGTAATTTTAAACACAATTTTAGCTTAAATTCACATAAAACCAACAACACTGTAAGAGGTAGGGCATGTTGGCTAACAAAAGAATCCCTTGAAAGACAATTTTTATTTTTTTTTTCAAACAGACTCACACATGCGAAAACGAAAGGATTACAAACAGTAAATTGATGTTAAAGAGAACGAAAAATTTGATTAAACAAAATTTCAGTGGACCCAAAACAAATGCAACTACAACTATCTGGATAGCGGACCCCAAGGGATAGCAGCCATAGACAGGTAATAGTGAGTCTTTCATTACATTATCACCTGTTAGTCAGCAGAGCAGTGGTTGCTAAAGTAACCTTCGGAGTTCACAGCTGAACGCTGGCATTGTTTGAGTTGGCACTATACGCTTGCCACGCCTTGTGCGGGCAGAAATTAGGAGGAATGTGTAACCAACTGAGCGTCCTGCTTATACAATCGGCCTATGAGCAACTAAAACCAAATGAGGAAAGAGAAGATCTCAAACTCTCACCTATCTTACAATTTCGCTGTCTTGTCTACTTTACTAGCAAAACTGCCCAAATAACCGAACAATAGAAAAAGAGTAATGACGCCTGGTTTATTAAGGAACAACAAGACCAATGCCCCTCAAAATGTGAACTTAGTAATACCTTAAAAGTGAAATTTGCACTTAATCATTTATTTTGCACTTAATTTAACATTTGTGCAAGTTTAAATACATTAAATGCAAAGTTTGAATTTTGTTTTATTTTATTTTATTTTATTTTATTTTTTAGAACGTCGGTTAAAATTATACGGTATAAAAAGCAATCAGTAAAATAGTAACTAAAAACTGATAATCCTGTAAACTTTTCATCATCAGCAGCATCATTATTATTTGTAATTATTTTTATAAGAAATGAATGCAAAACAGAAAAACAGAGATATAGAAATGTGGAGATAAATTTTCCAAGGTAACGATTGGCCATAAGAACTAAGAAATGAACAAGTCCTAGCACACATGTGATGCTATTGTATTAAAATTGAAACACTGCATTTTACATTAGCAAATGTAAAATGATAGAGACGAAGGTTTTTAGCTTAGATTAGCGTGAGCATTGATCACAGCTGCTGTCGCTGCTGTTCATGTCATGGACACACAAGGTTTCGTACGACCTGTGTGATAAGAATTATGTGCACTTTTTGTAAATAGGAAAGGCTTTAATTTAGTCGGAAAAGCATGAAACAATTGGGAGAACATTAATGCATTATAAGCAAAAGTGTACCACATACCCGAGCTAGAAAACGGAAGAATTTTTAGCATGGATTATCTTGAACACTGACCGTAGTGTCAAGCAATGCTGTTCTCCTTGCGTACACGCTAAGCCTAGCCCGATCTGTGGAATAACAAGTATGTACACTTTTGTTAATATGACAGACTTTAATTAGATGAAAAAACTCTGAAAGTAATGTGAAGACGCCAATACACCACAAACAATCGTATTTCAAATACCCTGGGTTGTCAGATACGTTGATTTTTAGCTTGGATTAGCATGAGCGCCGGACGTGGCGACGGATGCCGTTGCACACGCTGTGTGTGCCTTTTAGGCCACGTGCAATCATCTCGAAATCAACGGTGTGTAAATGTTAGCGGGAGAGATTTTAATTGGATAAAAAACAAAAACAAAACAATGAAACAGCTGGGTAACCCTAACAGAGTACAGAAATACATATCACATATAACGTTGATTGAACACAAAGTGTTTTTAGCAAACACAAACGCATGAACAATGCAACCATGAGCGAATGCGCTGAACAACGACGCCCCAGCGGCCGAGACCTAGCAACCAACACCCGCGCTTGAGCACACACTTGCGCTGCATCTAACACCTAGCAACATATCGTAAACGGACAGCAAAATGAACATACTCCCCATAACAAACCTTTAAAAAGTAAAAATCAGTGTAATTAGACAGAAAACCAAGCCATCAAGGACACGACTTTGAGAAAGCATGGCCGAGAAACAACGTGGACGTGAGCGGCCTTCCTGGAATCCTGATGTTTGCATACGCGATCGTCACCATCTCGTGACTTGTAGAGTGATGCAAAACGAAAGTACAGTCCACGTACAACCTTTATTAAGTAAAAATTAAAAAATTCAAGCTGTAAAACAATCCAACAAGTGCGCGACTTTGAGAACTTAACGACTTGTGACGAATGATGCTAAATCATCGCTTGTGACAACAGCCTTAAATTGAATACAGGCTTTTGCACTATAAAGAGTACAAAGCATACAAAGCATATCACTCTCGTATCCTAATACCATAAGTGAACAGAAAAAGTTGTATACTGTATGAGAGAGAGAGAGAGAGGGGGGGTGGGTGACTGAATATCGCGAGGTTGAGGCAAGGCTGTGCAAATTGGTAAACACAGAGAGTCAACTATGCCTCACCAGCTTTGAGAAATGTGAAATTTGTATTTTTATTTCAACATTTCAACCAGGTTCAACCCTGAGAAAAAAACAACCATTCATGTGAGCAAAGGCAATCAGTGAGAGAGGCAAAAAATGAAAATAAAACTTCAAACAGATTACCTTGAAAATAAGCAAAAGAGTTAGTGAATACAAACATTTCATCAGGCTGTGTGAGCTAACTGCATTTTATAAGCATGTATATGTGAATTCAGTCACCTGTCAAACACTGCATCAGGTTGTGGTAGCAAACAAACACCCACTCAAATGAGACAATGCAATGCAATTTTTAAAAAATTAATTGAAAATTAAAAAACAAACTGAGCACCTTGAAACAGAGGTAGTAAATTAGAAGAGAGTGTAACGCAAAACGGGAAAAAATTTGGCTGTGGTAGAAACAAAAAGATAATTAGTAATTAGGTAAAAACAACTTGGGATGCCAGTTTGTTTAGTTCACCCTTAATTAGTGGGTATATATAGCATGGCCTGAGTAAATTATATTGTGAGATAAAATCACAAAAGACCCTTTTGCAGTGAAGCCCCAACATCAGTGCTTAACTAAGAATATGAAATTAATTTTATCATCATCAGCCTCAAAGAATCAGAACTTGGTCACAATCATGTGATTACACAAGAAGATGGCCGCAGTCAGATGAGAGACCACACCCAAAAGAAGGACGACCACCAAAAAAATTAAGGACCACCCCAAAAACAAGGGCCAATGCTTAAAACAAGGACCAATGCCCAAAACAAGGGCCAACACCCAAAACAAGGACCAACACCCAAAACAAGGACCAACACCCAAAATAAGAGCCAACACCCAAAACAAGAGTCAACACCTCAAAACAAGGACCAACACCCCAAAAAAGGACCAACACCCAAAATAAGGACCACCACCAACAAAAATAAAGACCACACCCGAAATGGCAACACCCGAAAATTAGAAAAATGGCAGATAAAAAATTAAGATTAAAAATAAAATTTAAAAATAATCATATCAGCTGTGACGTCATGGGAAAAACACGTCACATGACCCGATAATGGCCGCCTGTGATGTCAGCATGGTGGTGGAGAGGGTGTGTGGTCACGTGACAAGCAAACTGCATGCTGATTGGCTGAATTCTGACCACGCCCACCTCATTAATATGCGACCCAAACGACTACTCTCCTACTAATGATTTAAAAATTTTTTTTACTGAAATTGCATATAAACTAGTAAATTCAATATTACTTTTTCATTTAATATTATTTTCTTAACTATTACTTTTTTATTTTATTAGGAAAGCTTCTTTTAGGCTTAATTGTCCCCTCTGTATTGCTTATGTAACAAAGTGGACAGTTAACAGCAACAGCTTTGAAAATAATATTTTTGATCAATAGCTCTCAATTATAATTATTATATAATAGCTATGAATGTATTACGTATAATGTAATTTTATACATAAATAAACTACATATATTTTAAGAATACTTATCATATATTTCCGTATATTTCTATATTGTAAATATAGATATACCCATATATTATGAATAAATAAATTATATATATACTATAATAATAAATTTATTATTATTATAGTGGATATAAATATTTGTTGTTTTGTTAAGATTGTTGGGAAAGAAACGGGCATAACTGTTTATGAGAGAACAAAAGAAACTTACTGAATAAAGAGAAGAGAATGTACATAATAACTACATGGTTCACATATTTTAAAAGCTGTTAAAGTATATCGCTTCCTTGGAGCACTTGGATATGGCAATTTACTCTGCCTCTGTGCTTGATAGTGCAACAGTCTGTAGTTTTTTGGCTTCCTAACAAATAGCGGTGCTGAACATTTTGAAGTGTGTATGAGCGTCTAATGTTGGTATCACTGGCCCAATCTCGTTCAGCATAACCTTCTAATGGCGTTTCGCTTTTCGTAAACTTCAGGCCAAGGTCTAAGATTCCTTTTATGTATCTTAGTACCCTTTTTCTCGCTGCTATGTCTTTGCTGTTAAGTTTGTATTGAACTGACTTAGCGCACTCACTGAGTAGGCAATGTCTGGTCTCGTAAAGATGGCCAGATGCATGAGAGAACCAATCATTTTCTGATATCGGATATCTGGAGTACTTCCGTTATTCTCTTGCGTGTCTGGCCGTGTCTGGCTGTTTGCATCCAGTGTGACTATGGTCTTGCATTCCTCTATATTAAAAGGTGCTGGCACATTGGTTCTTTGGTTCGCTGGTCTTGCTTGAAATCCATGCCGTGGCAGTACTTCATCGGTCTGAGATCCTTCATTTCGAACTCTTTTGTGAGGAGTCTTTTGATCTTGGTGATAGTTTTTGATTCACATGTGCCAATGATGAAGTCGTCGATGTATATTCCTATGATGATGAGGAAGCTGTCGTCGGACCTCTTGAAGTATAGACATGGCACGTTCTGGAGTGTCTTTCGACCAATTTCTTTAGGATTTCGTCCAGGTTTCGATACCACTGTCTGTCAGACCGAGATGGTCTTCCTGAGTCTCGGTACTTCATTGGTATGGGTTCCAAAGAGTCGATCGAAAGACACTGGTTTTTCCATGAAGATGCACTTGTACAGGTCGCCATTTAGGTAAGCAGTCATGAAGTCCGTTTGGTGTACCTCCTGTTCATGTTCCACCGATAGTGCCATTATTAGACGAATGGAGCTGGCTACATTATTAGTAAACGTTTCTCTGTAGTCGATTCCATAACGTTGCATGTAGTCTTTGACTACCAAGCGTGCTTTCCTTCTCTTGATTTCTCTGTTTGCATGTTGCTTTGTTTTCAGGACCCAATGGCTCCCTATTATTTCGCAATTTTTGGGGCGTGGAACGATTTCCCAGGTGCCATTCCACACTAGCGCTTAGTAGTACTCACTCTTCAATGCAGTGATGCACTTTTTGCAGTCTGCTCCATTTAGTGCCTTGGCTGCTGTCGCTGGATGATTGGTGGATTCGTCGGCCTCTAATGGTAAGCGTTGCTTGTTGTTCTCAGCGAGTTCCTCCTGTATCTATGTAATGGTCCGCGTTTTGTAGTTTTTCTTGGGTATTCCACGGATTGGTGTCCAGGGGCATGAGTTGTGCTTGTTGGTTGTACAGAGTGGTACAAATAAAAGTAGCCTTGTATGAATTGCAGAGAAACCAACCTAATGCCATAAGCTTGGTAAATAGTGAGAGATGCACCATTATGAGTATTTTAATGCACCAGTCTATGACCATTGCAGAGTTTTAGAGCAAGTAAAGTGAAAAGTTTGGTAAACATTTCTTGGAAGTTTGGAATACTTTTGGTTTTAAAATTTAATTGTTTGTTTATTTGTTTATTTTTGATGTACATTATTTTTTATTATTTTGTTTTATTTTATTTTCTGTTTCTCTTCTGCAACAACAAACCAAGGTTGAAGTGATTACAGGAGATGCTGAAAGTGACCACCATTCACCTCTTGACACTTTTGATCTCTGGTCAATAAGTTGTTAAATACAGAAAGCAGCTGAGACTGCAAGATAGCCTCAGTCTAAGAAACAGTGCTTTGCTTCAGTTCTTCATGTGTGCAAGGATTGTTCCGAAAAACTTTAGATTTTAGAGCACCCCACAAAAAGAAATCACAAACTGAGATGTCTGGTGATCTTGGAGGCCAGCTTGGACCAACTCCGTCCTGACCTCTGCTAACAACTCTGTCAGGTTCAAACACTTCATGAATGTGGTCCAGTATACGACGTCCAGTATGGGCTGTTGCTCCATCTTGTTGAAATAGCCGTACATTAATTCCTTCTCAGTTAATTGATTGACGAATGGGTTAAAGATGTTCGCGATGAAATGTGGTGAGTTCGCCGTTTCATGGAAATAGATTGGACCAAGAATGTGCCGAGCAGAGACTGCACACCATCTTTGTCAACTTTGAGATCGTGCAAAGGATTTTGATGGTATTCGTGAGGATTAGTGGTCGACCATTGCTGGGTGTTCTGCGAGTTGACATAGTCAGAGAGATGGAACCAGACTTCATCAGACATGCAAAACAGCTGCATATCCATTCCATTTATTTGATTTCTTGAAATAGCCAATTACAAAACTGGAGACGTTGAGGGCAATCCGCTGGTTGGGACAGCCAAATCAATGCTTACGGCATTAGGTTGGTTTCTCTGCAATTCATGCGAGGTTACATTTATTTGCACCACTCTGTACTTCCACCTGTTCATATTCTACGTTATTATCATTTAATGAGTTATCAAGCGTGTCCATTTGCGTGATGGGCTCCTGGTTTGGATTGACAGTTTCTGGATTAGGTTGTGAAGTGGCTCTAAGATCATAAATTCATCTGTTGTTATGTTCGATTGTTCTTTGTGTTTGTCTGCGATGACTCCCTTGAAAATCTGAACATCACGGCTTTTGATGATTTTTGTCGTTCAGGGACCCACAGTTAATATGCTTTCGCTTCGTCGCAGTATCCAACGAGGATACATTCGATCGATTTTGCGTCAAATTTGCCAGGTGTTCCATCCTTTATTAGTGCAAAGGCTTTGGATATGAAATGTCAGAAGTGTTCGATTTTTGCAGTTTTCCCACGCCCAATTCCATGTGGAGTTTTCTTTTGAAGACTTTTGGATGGGCAACGTTATCTTATGTAGTTTGCCACGTAAATGTCTTCTCCCCAAAATGGTTGTGGCATACCGGACTGTAGTTGCATACATTTTGCCATCTCTTGCAGCATTTGGTTTCTTTGTTCTGCAACTCAATTTTGTTGAGTGTGTTCAACTGTTAGGTTTTGCCTAATCCATTTTCTTTTAGGAAGTGGTCAAATTTTTTGTTGATATATTCACGGCCATTGTTGCTTCGAAGGGTCTTGATCATCTTACCGGTTGTTGTTTCTGCCAGGGCCTTGAATTGCTTGAAAGGATCGAGTGCATCTGATTTTTGTTTTTAGGAAGTATACTCACAGCATTTCGAGTTGTCATCGATGAAGGTACTGAAGTACCTCGTCGTCGTCCCCATCATTGCATGTTGCATCGGCCCACATGAATCAGTGTGTATCAGCTCTAAGAGCTGTGTGATTCGCTTGATTTTCAGAAGGGTAGTCTAGTCTGCTTTCCACGGAGGCAGGTTTTGCATGTGGGTAGGTACTCCTTTAGGACCAGATTGTTGACTACGTGACTTTTGCGATTTACGAGCTTTAAGTCCTGCTTGTTTAAGTGTCCTAGTTGCTCATACAAGGTGGTCAAGGTCGATTGGTTTGGACTTTCAGCTGCATTGGCTCTTTCGGTCTTCACTTGTACCACGTATAGATTCGCTGTTAAGATGATGTCACTTTTGCTGTTGATGACTTGTGCTGAATGTTGCTCGAAAATGACTTCGTGACCACTGTTGGTGATCTTGCCTATTGTCAATAGATTTACTCGTAGATCTGGGACGTGAAGTGTTGAATTAGGGTAGCTGTGCTCCCATCACAATTTTCAATTTGTATGTACACAATTCCTTTGATTTCGAAAGCTCTGTGGTTGGCCATTTTCAGCTGCTTACGTTTGTTCATGTCTGAGGTGGTAAAAGCATTCTCATGGTTGCAGGTGTGGGATGTAGCTTCTCTGTCTAGGATGCATCGGTCGGTTCTGTTTTGAGTTGGGTTAGCAAACATTGCCCAATGTTCTGCTACTGTCATGGTGGACTCACTTTGTTGTGCCATTGAATGTTCCATCTGTTTCCGGAATCAGCACTCTTTCAGTGTGTGCCTGGTTCTTCCACAGTGTTCGCATTTGAACTTTCTGGTTCGGCAATCGGCGCTTGTCTGTTCAATTCGTTTGCAATAGCTGCATGTAATGCTGGGTCGCGAATCTCCCGACTTTTTTTGCAGGTTAGGAATTTATTTTTTGAGTGTTTTCTATCCATTTTGGCTTGATGGAATCGTACCCATGCAGGTCCTCCTTGATTTGGCGCTTGACATCATCGCGGGACAGTAACGTTTTCGAGGTGTGGATGGCAAGGTGGATGGTAGCATAGGAGTCTAGCAGAATTAGTAGTAGTGCAATGATAGCTATTTTCTCAATTGTTGGGGGTTCGGCTATTCCATCTATTATGCAGACAACTTGTGAGTAGAAATTGAGGTGACCGTTAATGTCGTCATTCGAGGTCATTCAATGCTTTGTGATGAGTTTTGATAGGAAGGTGAAGAGTTGAGTATCTGCTGTTTCCTCATGAATTCCCTTTAACTTCAGCCACATGCTATGCACTGTTGTCAGTCCCTGGAGATAATTAACTTGTGATGTGGATAGATACAGCAGCAGGTCTCTGCTGCATGCCTTTGCATCCTTTTGATCCCACACACTTGCAGCTACTGCTGAATGAGCATCTGCGTTGATTTCCGGTTTCTGTGGGGGATTGGACAGGTGCTCCCACTTTCCATTTGCAATGCCTACTGCCTCTATCTTCATTTTCCATGTTGAATAATTTTCCCCATTGAATTTTTCGATTTTGCATGCTTCTGCGATTTTGTATCTTTTTAGTGTTCTTGTTGGTTAATTTGCCAAGAAGGAAAAAAAGAGTTTTTTAATGTTCAATTTTCACTTGCGTTATTGCGAAAAACAGTTTATTCGTTGCTTGCAGGGGTTGTTACGTTATAAATTTTCCGAGTAGATGGGAGGGGAAAAACAAATTTTTGTTGTAACGCAGCTTTAGAAAGTTATTGCTTTTACTCACAGTTTGTTAGTCCGTATACACAATTTTCCCAACGTCTGTTTCGCGTTTTCTCATCTAAAAATTTGCCATGTGCTCGCCAAAAATTTGCCCAGTTGTTGCAGCCACAGGGTCGTCACACATCGTGTTTGCATTGATTCTTGGAGGTTTTCAGGGATTTTTGGTCGATGTTTCACTGGTTTTAGTTTGGTGGTCTATTTACTGCAGTTCTTTTTTAAGTTCCTGGTCCCATAACCTGTTGTTTTTTGAAGGTTGTTGGGAAAGAACGGACATGAGTGTTTATGAGAGACAAAAGAAACTTTTACTGAACAAAGAGTAGAGAATGTACATAATAACTATAGGGTGCACTCATCTTAAAAGAGGCTTAAAAAAAAGGATAATATGTCTTTGACTAATGACATCTGGTGATAAATTGGAGAATCAACAATATTAATAATTAAAATATATATATTATACACAATTTATTTTGATCAGATGCGTAGAGAAAGCAATGCAGAACGCCAAAGGCGTTAACGAGAACAGCGAAAACTTGACCTTCAACGAGAGATGGTAAATAAGAAAAAGGATCTTGAAAGGTGAGCAAATTTCTAAATATAAAATTAAAAAAACTTTGTTTTTCTAAAATTTAATTTTAACATTTTTTTCTTTTATTGCCGTAATTTCTAAAATGTACTTTTTCTCTTTAGGTATCATTCTAAGAAGAAGCTTGTGCATTCATTAAGTGAAAAGACGAAACGAGCACAGAGGAAAAAGTGGCGTGAAGTTAAAAAATAGCAAAGAGCAAAAAATAAAATTATAAGCACTGATGTAGTCACACCTGAGACATCATTTTCCACAAGTTGGCAGTAAAGTAAAGAGTTCAAATCAAAAAGGAAGAAAAATCAAACAACGCATGCTATAGAAGTTTTAAGATTGAAAAGAGAAAACGAAAATTTGAAAAAAAACAAATGAAAAATACAGAAGAAGAGCATTTTGGTCTGTAAATAAGATTAATACAACACCAAATAAAAATAATCTTACTCCAAGGTCCGCAGCAAAAATAATGTTTAAGCAATGCTTTAAAGCAAAACAAAATGGCAGAGTGAATAAAATTGCACGCAAATTATTTATGCAGCATGCCACATTGGTGAGTGCCTGAAGAGAAAAATACTCATCAAGCAACATTAAAACAAAATCAGAACTTAGATCGATTACAGCAATTTTGAAGAAATATCGTTGCATGCAAGAAGTTAGTCTAAAATGTTTCAATCTGAAGAGGAGAAGATTATGCATGCAGCATTCACAGCAGAATGCCAATAAGGTTAGTAATATGAAGAAAATTGAAGCTTTTTTTAACTGCGATGATGTAAGCAGAGCCACGACTGGCAAGAAAGAAACCATTACCCAGTGCAAAGTTAATAAAACAGAAAACATACT
Organism: Rhysida immarginata; assembly: GCA_023313115.1. NCBI lineage: Eukaryota > Metazoa > Arthropoda > Chilopoda > Scolopendromorpha > Scolopendridae > Rhysida > Rhysida immarginata. The sequence continues at coordinate 396,725 of JAHWFO010074394.1, read as the reverse complement.
TACTTGATACAGTCTTGAATTTACACAAAAGTTCAAACAAGAAGGAGGGGCATGCAGCCTTCAAACATTTGCAAGATCCCGCCCGTTCAATATCATTCATCCAAATGTGAAAGACAGGGGCACGTGTTTGCACTGGCAACATAGCAATTTAAAGCATAAATTAGTTGTTTTAAACAAATTAAAAGTAACATGTACAATTTGCCCTGAAAAATTAGCGAAATTGCTTGTGACAAAATGCCAAAATTGTGCATGTATGGCCAATGCCAGAAGTGTAAAGATAAAACCGTTTGTTTAAATAACAGTGAATTGTTAAATGAAGACACAATCATACATTGTGAAGAATGGGTACGAAAAAAGTAACATTCTGGACAAAAAGCAACTAGTGAGAAAGAAAAAGAAATAACATGGATTGTAGAAGAAAACAAACAGTGGAACTACAAAGCGTTGATTTCCTTTTTTCAAGAAGAGTTGAAGGCTTTTAAAAGGCATGTGTTTAATATTCAGCAACAATATAAAGCATATCGAATGTGTATCGACAATCTGGAAGAAAATGAAGCTGCTGTCCATGTCGATTTCAGTGAAAATTAAAGTTGCAAGCTCAGTGAAAAAATCCAAAGTCACCACTTTGTTGGTTCAAAGAACCAGGTATGCCTTCACACTTGTGATGATGTAGCAAAATAGGAGAAATCAATTGAGGATACTATTTCCAAAAGTTACCAAATCAGATTTTTTCAAATTTGCCACCAAGTTAATACTTACGTTCTTTACACATCCTACAAACAAAATAATTCCCGTTTCTGCCAAAATGAACAATATCTTCTGTGTTTTAATAGGTTGATCTCCCCGCTAAGAGTCAAAACATACCAAATCATCGCGTTCGTCAGAGTCAACACGGACCGAATCATAAAAAGACGTTAGTGGAAGCGTTGTAAAAATAGTTTAACATTCGCGAAAATATCATTATTACTATGCTGTATAGTTCATTCATACCCACAACAATTAGAAACCAATGAATTCGAAACCCGTGATGAATTATTGTATTGATATGTAAAGCGAGGTCACAGGTCAGAAACGATTGTGATATGCAAATGAATGCAATCATGTGAGGTACATGCTCATTCCGAGCAGCAGGTACAGGGTAGGAACAAGCTGCAGCTGCTCAAGTTGAGCAAAATGGGGAAAACAGCAGACCTGTCTGAGTTCCAAAAAGGAATTATTCTGGTAGCCCATCTAGCTGGAGCTACGATTTCCAGGACAGGACAACTGACCGGTATCTCAAAAAGTCAGGTCTCCAAGGTGTTCAATGCGTGGAAACAGAATCCACAAGATTTGTCGAAAAGGCAGAATTGTGGATCAAACACAATCAACACAGACAGGGATTATGCGGCAAAACGGAAGGTCTACTGTGGAGCAACTGACAGCAGACTTCAATGAAGGATCATCGCAACCCATCTCCTCCAGAACAATGCACTGTGAGTTGAAGCGAATAGGGATGGGAAGTCGCATGCCAGTGAGGAAGCCCCTGGTGTCAGCAACAAACCGGAAAGTTCACCTGCAGTGGTGTAAAGAATGGTGTGACTAGACAGTAGATGACTGGAAAAAGGTGATGTGTTCGGACGAGCCACGTTACACATTCTTTTGCACCGATGGCCGGCAGAGAGTTTGGCTGCAGCCCCATGAAGCAATGGACCCCTCATGTGTTGTGAACACAGTTCAAGCTGCAGGAGGAGGTGTCATGGATTGGGCCATGTTTTGTTGGTATGGCAAGGGTCTCCTGATATTCTTGATAGTCGGCTGAAAGCCAAAGACTACCTGAACATTGTACCCAAATGGTGAAGGGTTCTTCATGCACGACAATGCTACTGTCCATCGAGCAAGAATTTTTCAGGAGTGGTTTTCTGAACATGACACCGAGTTGCAACATCTGCCGTGATCAGCACAAAGTCCGGATTTGAATCTGATCTAGAATGTTTTGGGACATATTGGAAAGAGACATTCGTTGAAGGCATACACTTCCGTCTACTCTGCAGGACCTGAAGGAAATCAAAAACTGATGTCTGGTGATCCAGCTTGGACCAACTCCGTCCTGACCTCTGCTAACAACTTTGTCAGGTTCAAACACTTCATGAATGTAGTCCAGTGTACGACGTGTTCAAACGTGTTCAAACACTTCCGTCTACTCTGCAGGACCTGAAGGTCTCTCTGACAAATGCCTGGTCTGCGATTACCTTACCTATATTGCAACACCTTGAAAAGTCCATGCCAAACCGCGTATGTTATGTAATTACAGCCAAAGGAGGGTCAATACCATATTGAACGAAGGTTTCTAATTCATTGTTTGGTGTGTGTAGGTTACTAATTGAGGATGCTATTTCCAAAAGATACCAAATCACCAAACTGATGTTTTGAGAAAAAGAAAGGTAGCATTATAAGCTAAAAATATTAATGTTTGAAAGTATTATTACTTTTTCCTTCTGATTTTGCAGTGTTTTATGTGGGATTACGGTTAGCCCTAGTCCTATATTGTGTCAATGAAGTCAACAACAATAAAGACTGGATCGACCCATCTATGAGCGCTTCACTATTCAAACGTGTCTAAGAAAATGATAAGCACCAGGCATAATTCTCGATGAATACTGTGGACGCACGTTGAAACCAATGAAATCTTCATTGTTGCTGACATCATTGCATTAAATATACATTTAAGATATTTATTTTATTAACTTTCTGTTGAAACTCTACTGTCAAAGAAAGTCCTTATAATTCCATGAGAGCTAAAAAATTATTTTCAACTTTTTTCAATATTCAAAATTATTTTCTTATACTTTACTGAATGGCTACCAGACATAGGGGCACGATGATAAGTGTGGACTTTTCCAGGCAATTCTCTAGACATGGAGCCTCATAAAAGGCTCGATCCAGTCTTTATTGTTGTTGACATCATTGATATTGTATTAAATATTACGGATTCAGACATCGTAGACTTTCGAGACTTTCCGCAGTTCGCAGAAAACTCACGAAAAAGTAAGGGAAATCCACACAAATGGAAGAAAAACCTTGCCGAAAATGCACGATACAATGGTGCAAAGAAAACTCCAAAAATCTCTTGTGAACACATGAACCTTTTCTGCTAGGCGAAAGAACTTACAGCAGTGGAAGTAGCATCATTTTCATCTAAATTTTGGCAAAACAAGGATGCTGTATCGCAAAGGGGGTTCATAATCTCATACATTGAGGTGTGTAGACTTAAGGTCCATCATCTTGGTTTAAGGAAATGATGGAAAAACAAGCTCTGAGAAAGACATCTCTGTCACCCGTTTTGTCCAAATGAAGCGAAAGAGAATCAAGATATGCAGAGCAACATTTCTTTCGGTTCTACAAATTATTATTATTATT
>JAHWFO010074394.1:377759-393229 GCA_023313115.1 Rhysida immarginata | reverse complement strand
TTAGGGAGTAAGAATAAGATTTTAAATCATAGACAACACAAATCAAGTCAAGCAGCAGAGGCTTACCAGAAAAGGAATAACGCGCTTTGAAAATTCGCAGACATACCATAAAAGCCAATTGTCTCAAGAGTAAACTCCCAAAACGCAATAAATTACATAGTGATTGGGATTCAAAATAATGTTTCCTTAAACATCTCTTCAAACGGGCACAGGAGGACACACAATCTGGAGAAACACATTCAAAAACCGAGCTGCGGATACTAAAAGGCAGGGCATTCCACAGGGAGATGGCATATAAGGGAAAACTTTTTGCTTGGAAAGTAGAGGTCTTTATGTGAACCACGAACAAAAATCTCCAAGTATGGCGTACACTAGCATCAAACTTGAACCAATCTTTTATATACGTGACTGGATGGTCCATCATCGGCGATTTCAGACTTCAGTGCGACCTTACTAATTGACATAACAGTACGAAGGTTATGGCGAGAGCAGGCCCTAGCCAGCTTAAAGGCAACTCGAATGATTTTATTATAAGCAATGGCGAGCCTCTTTAGGTTTGCCGTTGATGTCTAGGACTAAAAAAGTGCTCCATAAGCAACACAACACAGGGCACAATGACCACAGCAATATAGCGGCAAATTACAGCGCAATTTGCAAAATGCAGGAAAAGACAAGCTTCTGGAAGGAAGAGGGCGTTTGGATAAACGAGGGGGAAAGCAAGAAGAACCATATCATAGATCACATCAAAACCTTCAAATGTTGAGAAACTCATTATGGAAGGAACAAGGCACCATGGCGATCATACCTACCATCAGATCTCAATGTTATTAACATTTGGCAGTTTTTCTGTAATGGTAATCAGCAGATGTGTACGTATGCATTCTGTCTTGGTGTTTTTGTGATGAACTTCACCTAGGGATTTGGTAACATGAAAACTGACATTTGCTTCAATTGTGTTCAGATGAAAGTGAAGGTAAGAGCTACTGAGGATGCAGGGGAAAAGAAACGACACACTTCACCAACGGGGGGCTAAGCAGTTCTTTAACCACCTTAATTAACATCCAGAGAGAACCATTATCATCGTGTTTGACATGATGCAGAATAAGCCCTTGCCAAAAACACAGCTATCCCAAGCATACTATGCAAGGGTACCATACCTTGGGCATTGTCATCCATACGAAAGAAGAAAAACTGAACAAAGAAACGGTGCATATTTACCGGTGGTGCGAACACAAAAGTGGAAGAGGTTGCAATGAAATTTCTTCCTGTGTGTATGATTTTATCATGAACGTGCTAAAGCCTAGCTTGGATCCCAGTATTAAAAGAATAAGAGCGTTCTGTGATAGTTGTGCAGCACAATATATGTTACACTATGTTGTACATGCTGGCAAAAAGCTAAATGTCGATCTGGAATGGTTCTTCCCTGTGAAGGGACATTCATACATGCCTGCTGATAGGGCATTTGGCATTATTGAAAAGAAACTTAACAAATAGCAACAATGCTTTCACCAGACGAATATGACGATGCTCAACTTCGTTGGAACAGTGCACCAACTGCATCATGACACGATTCTGAGCGACTGGCAGACCCAAAATGACAGGTCTAAAAAGTCAAAAAAGGTCTCTTAATACACACACCCCGAGTTCTGATTGTACATGTACATCCTAACACACCCTCTGTTGGTATTAGCCCCTACTACTCCCTACCACCTTCGTTTGAGCACCGGGTCTTAAAAAAAGGATCCAAACTTGTGCCTCCCAAGATAAAACTGGAACCAAGCAACCATATCAAATTGGAATAGAAAAAAGATGTGATGCAGCTCATCCTATCGATGGAGCTAAGTATCGAGAACTTACCATTTTACCAACCTTGCTTCAAACAGCCACTTTGTGACAAAGTTTGTATTTCTGATACTGAAATTTTGTACAGTGAGTAATCATTACTGTATGCTTAATGTAAAAAAAACAAAATATTCATTTTGTTAGCTTATTGCATGTTATTTTAACTAATTTGTTTTGATCCCTTTTGTAAAAAGGGAAGGAATCAAAGGCTATTTTAGCCTAAAAATAAAATAAAATAGCCTAATTGACTATTCTGGTGTGAAGCATCGTACATTATTCTTCATTCCAAAAAGTGCCATTTTGCACAGTTTCTTCAAATCTGGAACATGGCCTGCAGCTATCTGGGCTCATTTAGAATCAATTTTGAAAATGATGAAAAATGAATATGCCGTAAATGCAGTTCATTTTTTTTCGGATAGCCCATGCAATCAATATACACAGAAATTTTTTTTTACTTGTTTGATAAATAGGCATCAAAGTACTTTAAATGGGGAACATGAAATTTTTTTGAAGCAAACCATGAAAAGGATGCAGCTAACTGTATCAGCACAGCATTGAAAAGGAAAGCCGATAGATTTGTAGCTTCAGGAAAAGATGTTTCTAATGCTAATCACTTTTTTAATATTTTGCAGAATTGTACAACAATACAGTTGTAGCAAATAACAGATCAAGAAAGAGAATCTGTAGCTAAGCTAATTCCAAATGACATACCTGTCTTAAAAGGTACACAGTAAAATCCCATTACAACATAACTCACTTTAACGTACATTTCAGAATAACGTACAAATTTAAAATCCCCGGCTGAAATGTAGGTATTTTAATGCTAAAAAGTTTCAGAATAAGGTGCCTCACTTTAACGTACACCTCTGAATAAGGTACAAATTTTACGATTCCTTGGTTAAATTATCACCTCATTATAACGTACATCGTTCAAATGTCTTGCTCTGATTGGTCAATACAGCCCATGCAAAAGTTGCAAATGGCAATGCATCAAAAGGAAATGATACGTCATCACTTAAGCCTATGTGCTAATTAAGCAGAGTTCACATTTCACTGGTTGGTCAGTGTAGCATATATAAACCCGGAAATCTCTTCATGCTACAGATATCTTTTTGGACGATATCATACATCAGAACGATCAGGACGATCAAAATGGACTAGCTCTTCAAGGTATCACTCTACTCTCTTTTCAGGTATCATTTCATTATTTTCATTTCACGGTGCGCCCTTTTCAGGGCGATATTCACCTTCTGTTACGTCTTATGTGCTGGTCCCTGGCGTTGGAATTAATATTCCCGTAAACCAGCACATCAAGACGCCCATTATCCTTCTGGGTCCCTGGCGTTGGGATTAATTTCCTCGCAAACCTAACTAAGGACATTTTCTCATATCATCTATTATTATTCTAATCATTCACGAGCGGGTCCCTGGCGTAGAATTAATTTTCTCGCAAACCTGACTTGTTCTTTTTTCTTAGAGCTAGGTGCGTCCTTCTTAGGACGGCTTCTATAGCACACACCTAGCTACGAGGTTACTTCCCCCCCCCCCCCTGGTTCTATACATTTATATATGATGGCTTCGTCTGAATTAACCAAGCTGAAGTCGGCTAAAGAGCATTTGCTAGTGGCGGATGGTAAAACTGTGTCCTGCGAAAAGGCCTACCGGGATGCCTGCTTGGATGCTAGGTTTGCTGCTTTTGACCTAGTGTTTAACGAAATGTTAGAAGCCCTCCGGGATGAAATAAACGCTAAGTATAGTGCACTGGAGGAAAAAGTCGAATCCCTACACAAAAGTTTTGAGAAGAAGTTCGAAGGTATCAATAAGGAAATTAAGGACTCTCGTAGAGATGTTATTGACAAGATAAGCGAACTTAAGGAAGCCTTTGGGAAATGCTCCGGGACTCCGAAGGCAAGTAACTCCACGGAAGATAATCCAGTTGATAGCAGCAAGGTAAGTAATGTCTTAAAAACTATTTCCTCTTCTAATAGTATGGAGTCTATGGATATAATAGAAAATAGTGACTGTTTGACAAACGGTGGCTGTAAGAGAAGTCACTCTGACGGAACTGATGAAGAAGTGGACGACAGTCCCTGGATTGGTGTCACTAATAAAAAATTCAGAAAAGGCACGAGGATCGATAACCTAAAGACCGTCTCCAGCATAAATGAAGAAGTCGTCAGCGCGACTAGAATGAGGAATCCGAAGAATGTACAAGGTCGCTCGGCTAATAAAGACCATAGGATCACGAAGAGGTATGTACCGCCAATTATCGTGCGGACTCATGGCGTCTCGTTTAAGACGATTTTAACTGAGCTCGAGAAGCATGTTCCAGTCGAAAAGATCGCCGTTCATACGGGCAGAGCTGAAACCATCAAGGTTAAATGTGAAGATGAAGAAACACACAACAGGTTAGTCTCTGGCATTAAATCTGATAATATTTTAAAAATTCAGCATCATCAATTGAAGTCGGAGAAGGTCTTGAAATACGTAATTCGTAATGTGGATGTTACGTATGACCTCGATGACTTCCAAGTAGACCTAAAAAGAACCAACTACTTCCCGGAAAAAGTTATTCGATTGAGGAAAGCCAAAGGATCCATTGATATGCCAATGGTTTTGGTTCTACTCCCGAACACCGAACACAACCAATCATTGAAAAACTTAACACGTATTGGGCCGCTGGCAGTTTCAGTGGAGGCCTTTCAAGGGAACAAGAAGCCACTACAGTGTTACAACTGCCTGCGCTTCGGACACGTATCCATGGGCTGCACGGAAGATCCTCGTTGTAATAAATGTGCTGAGGGGCACCAGTCAAGAGATTGCCCCAAGATCAAGGGACAAGACCCCCCAAAGTGCATCAGATGTGGTGGACAGCACACATCAAGCTACACGAAATGTCCAAAGTACCCCCAGGTTCAAAGGATGTCTAGTTCTAAAGTGACAGCAGGCAAATCCTATGCTGCCGCTGTGTCTACGCCGGAAGATAAAGGCCGCAACATCAACGACCTACCAGGTATGTATAAGCAATTAGGACGTATCTTTAATCTGTTTTCTAATCTAGGCAAAAGTTACCCACAGTTGAGTGGGCTCCTTACGACCAACTAATTTTAGTATGGCTGCACAACGTTATACTGTAATCAACAAAGGTGAACTTCGGTGCGTGATATGGAACGCTAGGGGCATTCCCCGAAAGCGTATCGAGTTTCACAACTTTCTGATAAATCACGAAATTGACGTGGCTTACCTCTGTGAAACTCACCTCAAACCAAGCCAAGACTTCAAGCTACCTGGCTATTTTGTGTACCGTAAGGATCGAATGGCTTCAAATGCTGCAAGATGTGCGTCTGGGGGCGCTGCGATCATCAATAAGAGGGGAATTCAACACCAAGAAGTAGTATCCAAGTCTTATGCAGGTATGGAATCAGCCTCCATCATTATCAATGAGGTCTCCTGTGGTGAAGTGAAGTTCGTAGCGCTCTACAATCCACCTAAACATTATCTTGACATTTGCGAGCTTGATGAACTCTTCAGTGGTGACACTCCAGTCGTCCTGGCTGGTGACCTAAATGCCAAGCATCCAAGCTGGAACTCCAGAACGCAGAATTACAACGGCATGATTCTCTATAGGTACATACAAGGTAGAGATGATATCATCGCTGCTGGACCTGTGGAGGACACCTACTACTGCGACCACTCCCCTAGTAGTGACGTTTTGGACATCTCGCTCTTGAAGGGTTTCTTCAAACCGTACAATATCTTCACGATTGATGACCTTTCTTCTGACCACAAGCCTGTGGCGTTGTACTTTGACAATGTTGACATAAATTTCCGAGAGGAACTCGTACATCATCAAGACTGGAGGCTCTACAAAGATCTTGACTGTACTGAGGACATCGATCAACTTGTTGATGACATCACCAGATGTATTAACAGTGCCATAGAAGTCAGTAAGTATCCATCAGAGAAAAAACCTTCTCATCGAATCCAACTCTCTCCTGGAATCCAACGCCTAATTGCTGAAAGAAACAGGGCCCGTAGACTTTGGCAACGCTATCGTGAACCTTGGCTCAAAACCAAGTACAACAGGTTTGTGCGAAGAGTTCAAGAGGAGATAAAAGAGCTTCGCGACGCTAGATGGAATGAAAAACTCAAAAGCTTGTCGGCTCGCGACAATTCCATTTGGAGTATGGTTAGAGCTTTACAGAAGAAGAAGAATGTTATGCTTCCTCCACTCCGTACACCACAAGGTAACTATGTGCAAACTGATCAGGACAAGGCCCAAGTCATTGCAGATTCACTGGAACTGCAGTTTGTTACTCCTACCAACGATAAGCCCGAGAGCCAAATCATGTCTTGGCGTGTGGAAGAAGGTATTTACAACCTTGATGTAGTCCCGAAGCATTTTACGAAGTACAACATCATAAATAAACTGAAAAAGAAGAAGGCTCCAGGAAAAAACAAGGTGAGTAATAACGCCCTTATGAATTTCCCAAAGAACTTTATTGAATTTCTCACCAATATCATTAGCGACTGCTGGAAATTTTCTTACTTCCCTGTGGCTTGGAAGAAATCTATTGAGTTGAGTATCCCAAAGCAGGGACAAAATCCTGCAATTCCCGCGAGCTACCGACCTATTAGCTTGCTACCCTCGATGTCCAAGGTGTTGGAGAGAACGATCCTTGTCAGATTCCAAGATCACTGTCTAGCAAATGACCTTTTACGGGAAGAGCAGTTTGGCTTTCGTGCTGCCCACTCTTGTCCGATGCAGATATGGAGGCTCGTTGAAGACCTGAGCACCCCCCTGAACCTATCCAGGTACTGTGGGGTGGTATTTCTCGATGTCAGTAAAGCTTTTGACCAAGTGTGGCATGAGGGCCTTGTCTACAAAATGATCAGAGACGGGTTCCCTGCCGATTTGATCTTGATGGTGAAATCCTTTCTTGACGGCAGATCCTATCAAGCCAAGGTTGGAGAAAATCTTTCCACACCCCGTGTTGTAAAGGCCGGTGTCCCTCAGGGTTCTGTCCTCGGGCCTATGCTATTTAATTACTTTGTACATGATTTCCCAAAACCCGATAATTGTAATCTGTATTTTTATGCGGATGACACTGCCATTATGACATGGGCACACCAGCCGGCTGCAGTGCGCCTTGAAGCAGTTCAAAGACTGGTTTAACTGCTGGAAGTTGAACTTTAACGTCGGAAAGTGCAAGGCTTTGTACCTCAATAGGAAGCTCAAGCATCCCCCAGATTCTCTTGTTCTGTTTAATAAGAAACTGGACTGGGTGGACAACTACAAGTACCTGGGAGTTATCATTGACTCAAGACTCTCATGGAACCAGCATATGTCCTATGCTCTGAACAAAGCGAAGAGGGCTAAGTACAGTATCATAGCTCTCATGGGTCGCAACAGCACCCTCAGCATTGACAACAAGCTACTTCTGTACAAATCGATTATCCGGACCATACTCCTCTATGGCATGCCTGCGTGGGCGACTATCTGTAAAAGCAGATGGAGTGAACTGCAGTCATTCCAGAATGTTACCCTGAGGACCATTGCCCAGCTGGACAGAAGGACGGTGAAAAACCAATCCATCCACCTCGATTTAAACATGGCCCATATCGGTAAGTTTATACAGGATCTCCTTTTGACTATGATACAGAAGATGAAGACTCACGACAATAAGCTTGTGAAAGGGATACTGGAGAACTCAATGAATATGAACTGGCATACGAAGTATCGTAAACCGAGGCACGTTCTTGACATCAATTTTGAAGATATTAGCAACGTCTCTTTCCCAGACTACTGGCAGATGTGATAATCTTATTTCTCCTTGTATTTTTTATTTTGTTTGTTTTTTGTTTCTGACAATCGTCAATCTTATTTTCTTTTTTGTATAATATGGAAGACCGCTTGGGTTGGTTAGGCTTCTTGACTACCTCAGTGTATTTCCTTTGGAGTTTATTCTGGTTGGATGAGCTTTGTGAAAGCTCTGCTTTCGTCCCATCCTAACGAATGTACACTTCACTGTTCGATTGTCGATTGTCATGCTACAGACTTTTCAGGACGATCAGGATGGACTAACTTTTCAAGGTATACCTCTACTCTCATTTCAGGTATCATCTCATTGCTCTCATTTCACGGCGTGCCTTTTTCAGGGCAATATTCACCTTCCATTAGGTCTTATGTGCTGGTCCCTGGCATTGGAGTTAATATTTCCGTAAACCAGTACATCAAGACGCTCACTATCCTTCTGGGACCTAGGTGTTGTGATTAATTTCCTCGCACATGTAAGGACGTTCTCATATCATCTATTATCATCCTAATCACCCACAAGTGGGTCCCTGGCGTAAAATTAATTTTCTCTAAAACCTGACTTGAGGTACAGAGCAGCTCATGGTACGTCATCAGAGTCCCTAATAGGAAGAGTACATCGGTGCTGTTAGGAGTCGTCTCATACATCAGTCATTGTGGACGTTGTGGATGTAGAGTTGGAGGTGCCCTGCTGCATCATTATTGATCCTGGTTGCTATTGTGTATTCCCTGGTGGATTTTCCAAAAGGTAGGACTTTTTAAGTCTTTTATTTTTTTTATAAGGATTTTTTTTTAAGGATTTTTTTTATTTTTTATTTTTTTTAAGGATTCTTTATAAACTGCATCGTCCTGAGTAGGTGTGGCCTTCTAAGGAGACTCGCTTCATTGTGATGACAGGCGCTGCCTCAAAAGCTGCTAGCATTATTTTAAAATATGATTGATTGTAAGATGTTACCTTGTGATGTAGTTTACAGGATGAGCAGCTTGAGGCACTACATTTCGAACTGAACAAGAAATATCTGGACTTGGAGTCAAGGTTGGAAGCACTGACCAAGGAGATTGGCATTGTGAATACTATTATTGATAGTTTTAGGGAGGAAGTTAGGAATGCAAGTTTGGAAACTTCCAAAGGCCTTGCCAATCTTGGGAATGCTATCAGGGAATTTAAGGGCTCCCCCACTACGTCTGATTCACCCATGATAGTAGATAACGTGGATCCCCCACTTAATAATAAAGAAGGTCCTGGTGGCCTGGAAGCGGTCAGCAACGGAAGCTGCTCACTAAGAACAACCACAAAGAAGAGGCTCGATAATGTCTCTACTGACGTTGATGGAGGTGATGGCACATTGTACAGAATAAGAGGAACAAAGGAGGTTTTAGGATCGACAATATTTGGTCCACTGTTGATATCAGTGCTAGCAACTCTGTATGCCTTCGTGCTAACAAGATCAAGCACAGTACTTCCCAAATTAATATCACCAATGAAAAGGGGCCTATTTATATCCCTCCAATCATTATTCGTCACCAAGTGAAGCCTATAAAGGAAATTCTGGATGAGATCAAAAGTCACGTAGTTCTTGATAAAATCACCGCTCATACTCGTAGAACAGACATGATTAAGATTAGGTGCCATGACGAAGAGACCCACAAAACATCATGTCGGGTATCAAAAGCAGGGATATACTTAAAATTCAGCACCACCAGCTCAAATCAGAAAAAATGCTTAAGTATGTTAGGAATGTTGACGTCACCTATGTTCTCGAAGATTTCTGTGACGATACAAAAAGTCTAATTACTTCCCGGAAAAAGCAATCAGGCTGAAAAAAGCAAACGGTTCAGGAGAGATACCAATGGTTCTGGTGCTCCTACAAAATACTTAACATTGGAACAAATAAGCCGTTCCTAAGCCTAAACCGTATTGGACCACTAGCTGTCACGGTCGAAATTTTCCCAGGAAGTAAAAAGCCCTTGCAATGTTTTAATTGTTTATGTTTCGGGCACGTATCTCAAGGTTGCACTAAACCACCCCACTTCAACAAGTGCTCTGGAGACCACCAATCAAGGGATTGTTCCAATGTTAAAGGCAAAGCCCTGCCCAAATGCATCAGATGCGCAGATCAACACACCCAGCTACACGAAATGCCTAGGAATTTCAAAAGCACCAAAGTAGTGGATGGTAGAATGTTTGCTTCTGTTGCATCCAGTTCCATTAGTAAAGGAATTATAGATCATAATGAACTGACCAGAATATACAGATATATGGGGAACTTGATGATTTGGAAAGAAGCAAAGATTTGCCTCAGCTTGTCTCAGTTGAAAGAGAAATTAACCATGGACAAGCAACCTTATATAGTAATCAAGCAAGGCAATCTTCGTTGCACTATTTGGAACGCGAGGGGACTCTCGTAATCGCATAGAGTTTTAAAACTTTCTTACATGTTGGAATTTTGATATTGCCTTTGTGTGTGAAACTCATCTTAAACCGAGTCAGAGCTTCAAATTTCCTGGTTATTCTGTCTACTGCAAAGATAGAACCCTTACAAATGCTGCTGGCTCTGCATCTGGTGGGGCAGCAATCATAGTTAAACAAGGCATCGGTCATCGCGAGATCACTACTACCAGTTTTGTGGGAATGAAAGCCGTGTCCGTGATCATAAACGATGTGGACATAGGGGAAATTAAATTTATCTCCTTGTATAACTCGACCAGGCATAAGCTTGATCCCTACGAGCTCAATGATCTGCTAAACGGTCCCATTCCAGTTACTATGGCAGGTGACTTGAATGCTAAACACCCACACTGGAATTCAAAACGTTTTGAAGCATAATGGATCTATTCTCCATGGTTACTTGATGAATCACATTGACACCTTATTCATCGGTCCTCTTGAAGACACCTACCATTGCGACCACTCGCCCGTCAGTGACGTACTTGATATTGCTGTCCTCAGGGTGTTTATCAAGCTGTTTAACATCTTTACTGTGAATGATTTATCCTCAGATCATCGCCCAGTTTCACTAAACTTCAAAGGCTTAAACCTAGGTGTACAGTCAGGGCCCTCAAAAACAAGAAAGCTGCCAATCTAACTCCCCTGCTTGCGGATAATGGTAACTTTGTTAGCAGCTCGCAGAAAAAAGCCCAACTAATCGCGAACACACTGAAGAGCCAATTCACCACCCCCGTTTCAGATAGAATGTAGGGTTAACCCTCTCCATGTCATAGAAGTAACCGAGGTCTCGATCATCATAAGACGTCTTAAGAGCAGAAAGGCTCCTGGTATCGACTCCATCAAAAACCGTGCACTAAGGAATTTACCTCCAAAGGTTATCTGCTTAATTACCAAGATCTTAAACGATTGCTGGAACTGTGGTTACTTCCCCAACGCCTGGAGATACTCAGTCATTAGTGTTGTCAAATCAGAGGTTTTACCTCCATATCTAGAGGTTTTGAAGAGGCGTAAAAGTACAGAACTACACTTTCTACCAAGAAGAAAGATTTACAGGATCATATGACAAGGGAAAAACACCGCAACGCCATGAAAGAAATCTTTGGTCCTAAACAAGAGTCCGTGGCCACATTCTTTAAACCTACCCATCAAGTTGAACTGGAGAAGGATGTGGATCTACATTTGTCAGCTTTTATTGCTGAGCAAACTGCATTGCGGACAATCTAAATTCTTGTTTCATAGTTGTTTATATACTTTTATCGTTTAGAGGCGAATTGCGTACATCTACATCAAAATCTGCTCAAGCAATGTTTGCAACAGCAAATGTTTGAAGCTCATTTGGTGTTCAGCGAATTGCGTTTGCACAGAACAAAATACAACCGTCTAATACGTGAGATCATTGCACCCTGTTTGCATGAAGAAGTCGTGAAGGACATAAAACAAAGTGATGCTTGCTACAGCCCAGTTTTGGAGCTAGCACTGATGTCAGTTAGTAGTGATTAGATGTATCTGCATTAAGCCAGATGTACCTTGCAGCCAGCAAAGCATTTGAAGTATTACCTAGGCAGTTAGATTTTCTAGTTCGAGAAACATATAAATGGTTCAGACACAGTGACAAGCTAAAACAGCAGTACAGGGAAATCTATGAAACCATCAATGGCCACATGCTCCTTAAACTTCTTCGCTCCTGCAATACAAGATGGTTAATTGTTAGTGTAGCTATGGACAGAGTCCTGTCCCAGTGGTATGAACTGAAACTTTTCTTTGAAATAGCAAAGACAAAGAGACGTGTTATGCGGCTGAGCAGTTATATTTATGTATAGTGACTCTTCAAATAAGATTTACCTACTGTTTGTAAATAACATTCTAGTGGACATCTGCCACCTGAACAGAATATTTCAGACAGAAAACCCTGACCAAACAAAAATGATAGATGATATTGTAAGTTACTACATGGGATTGATGGTTTGAAAAATGAAGATGGTTGTTGTGCCCTCACAACTAGAAAAAGTTTGGAGAGAGAAGGTATATGACTTTCCATACCAAAGCCATCTGATGCCGGTATTGGCTATGTAATTTGGATTTGATTTCAGCAATGCCCTGTCTCATTACGATGCTCATGAAAGAATTAAGATGGAAATAAAAAACAGATGCAGGAAATTCCTGTTGCAGCTTATCATAGAAGTGAGATGCAGACTTCCCAACAATGTAAAGATGTTGTTACAACTTTCCATTTTACACCCAACAACAGCAGCAAATCCCAATCATGCTAGCATTATTCCTTTGGCCGCAGAATTCAGCACTGTATGTAGGAGTGTAGACCTATGTCAGAAGCAGTGGGACCAGTTGTATCTAACTTGCAATGCAGTCAAAAATGAGTCTGCCATTCAGTTCTGCTCTTCCATAAGCACCATAACTGATGCAGCTGGATCGAAGGTGTTTTCTAATGTATCAAAACTCGCTCTCAGCTTGTTAAGCCTGCCCCTTTCAAATGTAACTGTTGAGAGATTGTTCTCTCAATTAAATATTGTGAAGAGCAATTTGAGGAATCGGCTGCACTTGAGAACAACAGAAGCAATTTTAAAAACAAGATATGGACTCAAGTGGATAGGAGAAACGTGCTTACTTTTAAACCATCTAAGAATATGATAAACCGTTTTACATCTACTAATGTGTATTCCGCTGAAGACACCGAAGAGGTTGTAAATGAAACTTTCGAAGTTTTAGATTGCGAATTGTGAATGAATTTTATGTCAATTGGAATAATAATATATGTTAATACAGATTCATACTTGTGTTTACTTTTTATACATAAAAAAATAAAAGTTATGTATTCAAAACCAAAAGTAGTCGTCTGGAGCTTTCAATTTGGAGGTTTTCTACAGGTATTAATACCCTGAAACAGAGGCACGAAATTTACACCACCTGGTAACACTATCGAATATCTGTAAACATTGATGTTTCATTTCTCAGGAAAAACACTATTTCATTCCACAAGTGACTTAGTTTTGTTAACTGCGCAAGTGCACAATCAACAACAAGTCTATTACTCGGAATGACTAACCACTCTAACGATACAAACAATGATAATCTTGTATGGTAAACTATCGAACGTCATTTTTAGCGTTCCTGTAGATTTTCCCCCTCGCGATCCCAAGGCTAACGAGAATGACAGGCTCCAGCACTGAAAGCAGAAGTTTAAGTCACGTGATTAAGATAGTGCCATGCCAGCAGTTTGGTTAGGATTCCTAACTTAGGAAACTTCTTTATAGCGTGCCTGTCTTTTGAATCCTCTAATTAAAACAATGGATTACAAATTGAAAGTATTCAATGTATTGAGATAACATTGTAGCTACAGTTAGGTTTAAATTCGTTGAAAGTAAGTTTGTAATTCTTTTATGTAGATGCGTTTAAATTATTATGTAGTAATTAATTTAGAGGTTAGGTTAGGCTTAACACCACGTGCTTGTTAAGAAATTAAATTAAAACGAAATGAAATTAGGGATACTCGAGATCACTTGATGTTTTTTAAACATGTATGTTTCGATATGTCGGTGTTTTCTTTCTGATATATTTGAAACATGAATGATATTCTTTTGATGTTATCAAAATAGGTTCACTGACTCCACCAGTAGCGGCTTGCCTAGTTCCATACAACGGGCCCACGGCAGCCACCCAATACCAAAACTGCAATGCAATAAAAAATGTGTTCTTGCAATTGAAACTATTTTGTTTAATGAATAAGATATTCAATCTTAACTTCGAATAAGATAATAAAACTCTTGCGTGTATTTATTTTTTTATTTATTTATCTGTAATTCTATCTCCTCCTAGACGGTTTGAGCTAGCGACTTGAAATTTTCAGGGCAGGCTTATCATTAAAGGACCTGCTCTCTCGCCAAAAATTAGCCCCCTACGACCCCCCCCCCCTTCCCCACTTTCTGGGGTTTTCTTTGTAATTCCCCCCAACAGATGGCGCGGGCGGGCGAAGCCGTAGGTAACAACTAGTTAGATAATATTGAAACATTGATGTTTTAAATTCAAATATCATATGATATAAAAACATCGGTATTTTGATTGGATGTTGCATCCCTAAATGATTTAATTCATAATTCTATATCAGACATTAAACATTAGCAGTTGGTTTGTTAGAAAATTATTTATGGAAAAAATCTAAATCGAAATTTATTTATTTATTTATTTATTTTTTTATTTGATTGAATTAAATTATTGATACAAAAATATAAAAGATGCCCAAAGGGAGCTGGTATGGTACAAGACCGACTAGTAGGCTCCCCTGGGCACCGTACAGAATCAAGGAATTTAATTATAAATCATATGTTACAATATCACCTAAAACTTAAATTAAACAAATTACCAAATCTTAAATATTAGTAGATTTAGTAATAACTAATGTTAATAAAAATTAATAATAAACCAGTTTCAATCAGGCGCCAGTTCAAGCCATCAATGACAGAAATCACCAACCGTTATATTCAAGGGTTGAGAAGTATATTCTGAAGAACGTACTGTTTTAATGCGCGAAATAAACGTAGAAATTATTAAGACACTGCAACTCCACAAAATTAGTTTCTTACATATACATCATAGGAAACTAATTTTATATACAAGTAATATACAGTCCATTTATGTTTCTTTAGTTTATAGGATTTTCATGTATAGAATTATATACATTTCTTTATAAATTATTTTTTTTATTTATGTGTAATTTACATCCTTATGTTAATTAAGAAACTTATATATAATACTTACATATAACAACTAATTTTTTGGAAATGCATTTCGTAATTTCTACGTTTAGTAAACCTTCCACATTTTTAATAAGACTTTGTTTACATTTAAAGGACAACTCTACGTTCACATACAACTTTACTTAAATCGAAGGACTAACGCAATAATAACATTGTAGCATATTTACATATGTGAAATTTAAACATTTTGTGAGAAAACGAAAATGTGGGAATCGGTAGGCATCCATTTTGGGTGGAGGCATGACGTAGGTCGAGGATTGCTCCCAGCAAGCTGTTTAGTGAAGCTTTAACATTCACTCTAGATGTACTACTCATTCACTCAGTACTGCATTCACTACAATTTTCACAATGTCTGGACATGAAAGCAGCGAATTAGATATCAGTTATGAGTCTTACAAAGATATGGAGGCTTATTTTAACAACTGTCTACATAATTTATTGGACAACAATTTGGAGAACCTTGTGGATGATTTGGATGGTTTAGACATGAAAGCATATAGTTTCGAGCCTCTCTTACGTGTAAATAATAATAATTATTAACTGAAGAAGCATCTTCAAGCATAGGTAATGATTTTTCAAATGAAAAATGGAAGGA